>CM076577.1:358453625-358615309 GCA_034641835.2 Pinus albicaulis
GGGCGAATGCTATTCTGCAAGAGCTGAGGGAAAATGCTGTTCTGCAAGAGCTGAGGGAAAATTTTGAGGGCGAATGATGTTCTGCAAGAGCTCAGGACGAATGCTGAGGGAAAATGCTGTTTTGCAAGAGCTGAGGGCGAATGCTGAGGGCGAATGTTGTTTTGCAAGAGCAGAGGGCGAATGCGCGCGTGATAGCAGACGTTAATGTAGTTTTTAATAAAATCATTTTTATGTAGCGCGCATATAAGTTTTGTATTTTTATGTAGCGTGAATATAAGTGTCGTTATACCGACGGCAGACAAAGTTTCGCCATTGCGACGTATGCCTCCAAACGTCACAATTGCGACACTTAGACATTGTGTCGCAGTTGCAACGTTTGGAGGCAGCCGTTGCAATAGCGACACTTTGGGGCATAATGTCGCAATTGTGACGTCTTCCTCCAAATGTCACAATTGTGACACTTTGTCTAAGTGTCGGTATTGTGACACTTTTCTCTAAACGTCGGTATAGCGATGGTTGTGGGCGGGATTGAAAAAATTTGGGGAAATTTCTGACATTTGGTCAAAAGCGTCGGAACCAAGTGTCGAAATTCCCCCCAAATGTACTAGTGTCCCTTTGCAACTATAGAGCTAGAGATATTTTCAACCCTCTAGTCCTAGTTTTCTTCCTTGGTGCTTATTCCTCTTCATCATCAAGTAATCCATACTTCTCAAGTGTTTCATCTAGCATGGATTTGGCCTTTTTTTCTTCCCTTTGAGCAGTGACATAATTTACCTCATCAATGATCTGTTTGGTTTTCAATTGCTCATTTTCTTGATCAAGGAAGTGTATGAAGTATATTGCCCTATCAAGATTAGTTTGAAGCTCCTTAATCTTGACATCCTTTTCTTTGATGGTTGCATTAGTGATTTTTTCATTTTCAACCTCATCTAGGTCAACAAGCTAAAATTCTTGTTCTGTTTCATGAGTGTCCTCCTCATCATGAATGACTAACTCAGTGGCCTTCTCTTTGAATTTGTCCACATATTGCGTTGTTGTAGAAAGAATGGCCCCTTCCACTCCATGTGGATAAAACACATGCCAGCGGCCTCTCTGGTATGTTTTTGGCAATGGTTCAACCTCAACCATACTAGCCCATTTAGGCTCAATGTGTTCAATCCTGCTTGGTGACCCAAAATCATGATGAGATGGAGATGAAGGAGGTGAAGGGGATTGATTTGATGATGATGAATGTGCTATGGGCTGAGATGGAGGGATGGAAGTGGATGGATGGGATAATGAAGGGAAATTTTGTGCATTTTGAGTGGATGGTTCATTGAAAATATCATTAGCCATGAAGGTGCTCCATGCATTGTTTAGTTGATTGAGATGGCGGAGGACTATGATTTTTAAGAGGAAATGATGAAATATACTTCTCATTTGTTGTTCATACTCTTTTTTCTGAGAAATGTATGCCATCTTCTCTCTACTCCAGAAAAGATAATAAGGTATGTTGAGCATCCTTACCCTAGTGAAATGCATTAAGATCCAGATGTGATAGGAATAGAGCCTAATCCGCCTTCACAAGAAAAATATTTCATGATTATCTTCATCATTGGGGCATATATGTGTAGGAGGTGAGAAAAAGGAAAAAACCTCTTTGCTTGATTTTTTTGTCTTTGTTTTAAGAATAAGTCAAAGTCCTGTTTCTTCAAATTACCTTTCTTGAACCACTTCTCCCCAACATTTGGGATCCTTGTGGCAGCTGAAATAATGGCAGTGGATAGAGTAAAAGTGACACCAGTTAATGTAACTTGGTTGTTGTGTTAGTGTGTTTGGTGCACGTATGTACAAAATCACACCAACTTAAGGGGTGTGGTTTTCCATCTTAAGTTATTGGTCACAAGAAGAAAATATATGGAGTCAAGCAAGTTTTTGGAACATGCTCAAACATAAACATACTAGATAGAGAAATAACATGCATATTCAAACATTAAATTAAACTAAAACAAAAACAAATAAAACAAATCTCTGAATAGAGTCAAACAACTTCAATACTCCAAACGGTGGCTCTTACTTCCCCTCTTATTGAGTGCTAGTAGGAATGAGGATGAAACTTTAACCCACTTGCCAAGGGGCTCTTATAACTAGGGGTTCTAAGTCCCAATGCAAGGATGTATTTACTTTTGAGATACGCCCTGGCATAAATTCTCCCTCTTTCTACTATGGTGGACTGGAGTTGTTGGATGAATAAAAAATGAGTCCCCTTTGTCTCTGCTCCGGATCACACACTGCTGGTATCGATTGGTGAAATTCTGGCCAGCATAAAAATGTGCTCTCATGTTTTTTATCTCTTGGTGGTATTTTATAGGATAATTAAAATCCTCCTTCCCTCTCTTGGTATATTGTGGATAGTGACCCAAGAGAGGAGGGTGATTCCATTGTGTGCTCCCTTGATGTGCTAAGGAGGCTTGGAAAGATGTTCTTAGGCAACTTCAAGTGTGGAATCAATGTCCTGGAGTGTGCCTTGTGGTCCCAGAAAGTGACTTCCGCCACTCCCAGGACTGCGCACATTTTTGAGCAAAAGGTGCGCGAAGGCGCGTTTATCGAATATTTTTGTGCGCAAAGGCACTTTTGACTGGTTCTTCTTGTACGCATCTTGATTTTTCCTTAGAATTTAGAGATTTTTAAATAATTTTAGATTCTCTAATGTCTCTCAGCCCTATAAATCCTTCTGCCTGACATTAAATAATGTCACCTTTGATTTTACGATTTTCCAGTGATAACAGTTTCCCCCTAATGTGTGAGGTCTAGGAAGAACTGTATAGCCGAAATACATTATAGTTTATTGTCTGTATACTGTGTGTAGAGAGAGAGAGACCTGCATGTAGCTTGGAATTAGAGACATCCTGCACTAGGTTGAAGAGCGACCATGTCCTGTGGGATCCCTACAAGAAATGGTATAATACAATATATACACATTTTCTATGAGGTGCGCATGTCCCATGCTCGTGATTCTTTGGTTAGTTAAACAAATCTTTTTGACATATACAAATTCTGTCTGTGTCACTAATATGGTAGTGAATTGTTGGTTGATGATGACGACTGCTGATGCCCTCAGGGGTGTTTCTTATTTGACAATAGGTGGAAAGTGGTACCCATATGCGTAGACTTGGTATAGTATATAAATGCACATTGTATGCATATGCGCTGACTGGCACCTTCCCGTGTAAGAATTTATGAAAGAAACGCTTATAAAGGCACAGGTCTTCGATGAATTTGATGAAAGTGCAATGGTTGTAAGGTACACTACCATACTGACATGAAAGCTTGTGTTGTAGTCGAATTTCAGGAGGATCGATGACATCTATGGGTAATGATGTCTCCCACAGTGCCACTCGAGGATGTCCCTTTTATGGATAGGGGGGATCCAAGGTACCGCTTCCTTTTTGGAAAAGAGGTTTTGATGTCAAAAAAAAGGAAGCCTCAACCAAACAAGGGGGTCATTGATATGGAGGATCATGATCCTGGATGTGATGGTTTTAACATAGGCATGATGGTGAGGAGTGACTGAAAACTGATGATGGTGATTCAGTGGCCCAAGGTTGGAATATAAAAATAAGCTCGACGGTAGTCATAACTATTTTTGATAGGGAAAGCCGTAGAGTCAGTAGGAGTTCCAGGGTGGGTATAAACTGGTTATGAATGTCATGGTGGCTTTTGGGTATGGGTGTGATACTCAGAACAAGGGTGATGAGGGATTGCTGCCATGGGAGAAAAAATGAATGGATGGGTGGGGGACATAGTGCACCGTTTTTGGTCTTTGTACACTTACCAAAATAATAAAATAATGGGGTTTGGTTTGTACAAACACATAGATGGGTGCCCCAAAATGTGAAAGTGTTTGCTCATTGATGATGTGAGGAAGGTGTTTTTCTGAGGGTGGGGGCTCCATTGGTTGGTCTCAAGTGTGAGGTTGATGAAGCAAAGGAAAAAGTGTCATAGATGGGTTATGCTGATGGAGGTATGGTGGGCCAAATGCGATGCGCGGTAGTGCGCTTTTGATCTTCTTGTACAACTTGGTCATCGGGAAAGGGGTTTTATTTTGATATGGTAAAACTTGACCTGATGCCTGGCGAGTGAAGGGGCATGAGGTGCTTCACGAACTACAATGGTATGGACATGGCATCACTATTCTTGTGATATATATGGTCTACTGTGGGTGACGAGTGCCATGGGGGGAGGCTCTACCAACCAAAGAGGATGCTTATCATGTGAAAGGTGAGGTGATGATAAAAATGGTCAGATGTGTGGAACCTATGGATGGTTTTTTATGGAGAAATGATGTTAGGATATGCAGAGTTCTTATGTTACTCTATCATGATGGGGGTAGAATGATACCTGCTCTGTATCTTTCAGTGGATGGATTTGTGTCTGGTTTGCATACTACCTACCAAAGAAAATGCCCCAAGTGAAAGCATATTATTTATCCAAATATTATTGAAAGACATGCGCTTTAAAAAGAATATGAGAGAGGGCATACTTGCTGGCACTGAAAATTTATTTTTTTCGGGGGTGAAAATGTGTGGGCTCTCCTTTGTGAGTTATGGAGTGCTGATCACAATGTTACTTTCGGTCTGGTGATTGGGCCTTCTGAGTTCTCGTTACGGTCCTCCAAAGTTTCTGAAAAGGGTGATATGTGGGAGAATATAGCTCAATTCCATTCATTTGTGTCTGTTGAGTATTGAGAGGTCAGAGGATTCTACGGAGCAGTTCTTGCCATTGCGGTTAGCCTGAGCACCCGGGATTAGAAATTATATGACTAGATAAACTCCATGACGTCTTGCATTTTAATTTTTTCCAGTCTGGGGTGCCAGGGTCCATACAATACTGGTTTGTACAAACTCTGAGCCAGTTTTACCCTAGATTGCGCGAGCGATCAGGGTAAGGACTCATCTTTTGCACATAAAATAGGGTTTTTTCACTCCTTACGCGCGCTTTTCTTAGCATTGGGCACACCTTCTGCGAGCCTGTGAGAAGTACAAGTGTGCCTTCCACACGCTTGTCTGAGGGATAGGCACGCGGAGGGATGAGGAATTTTTTTTCCAAATTTTTGAAAAATTTGCCTGTTTTTGATGTTTTTATGCTGTTGATGTGCTCTTTTTTTGTTGACAAGATGTTGTGGAGGGAGTGGGATTGGCCCGAGCTCTGCACTGCTTTAGCCGCTAATGGTCAGGTGCACCAACAGTTGGTGCGATGGGGTCTCCTAGAATTTGTGGAGAATGACCTTCTTCGGTCACATGACCAACTCCTGTGCTACCTGATCCAACATTGGAACAAGCATCACAAGGTGTTTATGCTACGTGGGTGTGACCTCGATATCCATCCTGAGACGGATATCTACTTTGTGACCGGGTTGCTTCCTGAGGGTGAGGTGTTGTGATGTCCACTTCCTTCTATGAGGGTGGATTTTGAGCAGTTTTGGATGCATCACTGTGCCGGGGCGCCCCTTACGGAGGGGTGAATAGCTATTGCCTCGGTGAAAGATTTGGCCGAGTGGTGTGCTTTGGTGGATATCGTGTGACTGGAAGGGTCGTCTACTCCACATCAAGCATTGGGCTCGCAGGTTGGTGTGTTGCGTCGGTTTAGGGCCTGATACTTTTTCGACTTTGCCCATTTTTTATATGACGGGATGCTGGCACAACTTTACAAGATCCAAGATGGATTGAAGTTGTTTGCCTATGCCATCATTTTGTGCAGAATCATGTATGAGTAGGTGGTTTTGCTGAGACCAGTGGTGGCGGTGCCTACTGGGGGGCCACGGGAGCCTTGCATGAGGAGGTGGGCTCCTGTGATGCCTCAAGGAGGTGGGGGTAGGGTGGGGTGTTACTGGAATGCCACGAAAGAGGCTTGGTTTGAGACCAACCCCCAGATGTTTTTTCCCTTCCCTTATGTAGGGATGGACTTTTGGGGGGATCCAGACATGGGTCTTCCTCTTGGATACGCTTGGGGGCTAGCAGGTATGTCTTTTGTGTTTTCTGCATTTATTTGAGTATTTATGTTTATATTTGATTTTATGATGAAACTGGCATAGTTTGGTTACTTTTGCAGATGTTGGTGAGGTTGGTCACCCTGTGGCTCAATTGGTTGGCCATGATCCTATTCAGAGGCCTCGGGGAGCTCTTGGAAAATTTCCTGCACAAACTCAGGGTGGGGCACTCAGTTGTGAGGCTGTCCCTTTGGTGGAGGGAAACAACTCAGTTTCTTTTGAGACTGCAGCTAGACGAGCTTGTGTTGATGCGGCGGAGGCTCGTGTTGCTGAACTGATCACATGGGTGTTAGTTCTAGAGGATGCCTGGGGTTGAGTGGACCACTTGAGCTAGGGGATGCCGACTCGAGGATTTTTAGATGACCTCGAGGAGGTATGGCTGGAGACCTTGATGGCCTGGGAAAGGGACTATCGGCCAGTTTTACGTCGGGTGGCAGTCTCGGTATTGACAGTGGCTCCAGTAGTGGTATCGGGAGTGGCAGTGGGTCCAGGTGCCCCACCTGGGGGAGCACCCCCCTAGAGTCATTTTGTACATGGGGAAAGCACCCATTATGAGGATGCTTCCCCTATTTTTGATGACTTATATGTGTCTCTTTTTGGGCTAATCGATGGGTCAGAGACACTTTTTTTTGTACTTAGAAACATACGTTTTGATATATATATGAGAGATATTTTTTGCGGCTCTACATGGTGTGACCCTTGTTTCTGCTTATGGATTATGTTATGCTGATGGATATCTATCTTTTCTATGTTTTTATTTATTTATGTAAGATGTTTTATTCGAGATGCATTCCAGTTTAGAATATTGTTAGCTATGCGATTAGCTGTTTGGTTTTGACTCCTTGGTATGTGTGTGAATGTAATGTAGTCAAATTGTATGCTTAATATTTTGCATGCAAATATTTTCTAAATAGATATGAATCTCGTATCTCAAATTTTTGGTTTAATTACAGCACTACTAACTGGGAATCGAGGTAGATATGCATATGGCGTATGCTCTAACGGAGGGTGTCTTCCTGATTTTTTTTTTCTGAACCGATGCACACACCATTGGTGTAGAGTGGTGATCGGTCAGGGTGATAGGTAACCCAGGCGGTTACTGCTAAACTTTGAGACCATCTTGATGCTCCATCAACAAATCCGAAGTAAGGGTCAGGTTGGTAATCCATTGTGACACTCGAGTGCATTTTCTAACAAGTCTTTTGGTAAAAAAATTGAAGTGGTTGGGTTTATGTACGTTGACTTTAGGGTAGAGCCTTCTTAGCCCTTATGGGTAGAATTTTTTGAGGTAAAGGCCATTGACAGGGTTGTTGAGGCATGTCCCATCCGGTTCCATTAAGATATTTCCCCCTGGTGGAGGCAATGTTTTATGATGTAGGGTCCTTTCCACAAGGTTTCAAAATTTCCTAGCCCTAGGGCTTATTTTCTGACATCTTAGCGGAGGACTAGTTCTCCCTTGACGAAAGACCGAGGGTTGATGTGGCGGTCGAAAGATGCCTTTACCCTTTTCTTGTGGGCCTTTTTGTGTTACAACGAATGTCGTCAGCTTTCGTTGATGATCTCTAGTTGTACTAGGCACTGTTCTAGAGGCTAGGTATCATCGAGGAGTTCGAAGGCGGCATGTAAATTTGGGGTCTCGCGAAAATCAATGCAAAAGCGCAAGGAACCATGACCTTTTGCGACAGGACTAAGGTGGGAATCCTGGGTCATGGGGGCGGCAGCAATCCTTTTTCCGATATAGGATGATACAAATTGTATGTGATGTATCGTGTCATTAGTGTTTGGTGGGGGAAGGATCTCCATGATGGGAGAAAGCGAAAGGTTTTGTCCCCCATTAGGATGGTCAATTTATTATTGGTGGAAGCTGTGCCTGGTGCAGAGGTGCCTGAATATTTCCATTAATGGGCATGACTCTGGTTTGTGGTTCTGGCCAGTGAAAATGGTGCATGGTACCACTGTGCCAACTGAGTAGATTGTGTGGGAATCAACGCTACTCTTCATCCTAGATGTGGACACTTGAAAATGATCTGTTGTAGAAGATGAGGTCTTCTTCTTCCATTTCCGTGTCGTTGGCTTGGGTGTGTCTAGCTCTTTTCGGGAGTGTAGACTTAACACAGCTCTTGTCGCTCTTAGCTTGGGGAGATGCTCACATTTAATTGTATGATGAAAGTGTGAACAAATCCGAAAATAAGTGCACGTGATATTCTCTTGGTTAGAGAGAGGTCTCTGTGGGAGAGAAGAGACTGTGTGAAAACTGTTTGCGAGGTGCTTTAGTTATTTGCACTAATTGACCTAATGATCAATCAAGTCGCATAGTCTGCATGTTATCCTAGGTTAGGCTTGGTTCATGCTTGATTGGTGCACCGTTCTAGTTTTCCCATCATGACGATGTGGGTGTGGGGTTGTTGGCCTGGGGGTGATATACTTTCTATATCACTTGAGGAGATCGTCCTCTTTCTTCTCTAATGTATGGATCATATTAATGAGAGGACGAACTTTCGGGATATAGGTAAAACGATGTCCATAGTGATTTACTTGACATATTGGGGAAAATTGCCTAGATATGGTGGTCCCACCACGTTTATTTTGTGGTATGGCGGGGTACCAACGTCATAACACTGCTAAATCAGGGCAAGTGGTGACCACATGATTAGGTGTTTTACATAAAGCACATGTTGGTCTTCTCTATAGAGAGTGGTTGGGGCTAACTACGGTTTCCTTGAGTTTCTTTCCAGATGATAGGAAGAGGATGGATCTGCTCATCACATATTCTTGGGTTGTTGAGCTGTTCATAGATTCTGAGTCTGTGTCGTCTTCTTGGGAGAGGTGGACTATGGCTGAGTGCAAGATAGCTAACACTAATCGGAATTGGGGGATATAGTGGAAATTTTCTAGAATGTGATTGTCGGCACATAAAGAACATGTGAATTTTGCTACTGTAATATTCCAAAATTTTCACATAAGCAAATTGGAATATTAGATTTTGATGCTTTCACTTATGAGAGGAATAAATGGGAAAGGAGGCCCATGAACAATAAACATATGAATATATGCCACCTTAGTAAGGAGGGAGATCACTTTAGGAGCTGGTTTTGCACTTCCAAGTGTGAACAAGGGAAAAATAGATGGGGACATAGTCAAGTTTGACTAAGTCAACATGCATTCTTGAGGAGGAAGAAATCACCCAAGTAAACTAGCTCAATGTGAACAAGGATCAGCCTAGACACACATATGAGAACCGGATTGAAGATCCATTAGTGTGAAAAGATGCATTACAAGTGTGTTAGTCCTAGTTGACCAAGTCAACAACGCTACTACAAAGAGGAGGGAATCCAACTAGGGCAACGCAGTTTTGAAGGAGGAATCTTCACTAGGAAGTCACCTCAACAATGTGTGGGGTCCGAGGTGAGGAGGATCACCAAAGATAAAAAGGAGGGAATAGCATAAAAGAGATCATTTAGTGTTCAAATATATTTGGTCTTGTGACTACTTACATGCTTCAGCTATTTAGCTATGGTTGCAGCACTGCTTAGTGCAAATAATTCCTGTGCGGGGATTCCATCCTCTCTTTGGATCAGCTTGCTTAAGGGATCAAGAGGGAAGGATTTGAGCTTCAATTATTCATTTGGATTAGGGCCATTTATCCATACTCATCTACAGTGAATTTCCCTTCAAAAACTGAGTCATTTATGCAGGTGCAGTAGCAGCAGGGTTGCACACTTAGATTTTGTGCTAGTCTTTGAGGAGGAGGTGCTTATTTCCCTCCGGAAGATCGGACAAGAAGGGCCTTGGGATATTTTTTATATTATTCAGCTATTTAATGTTATATTCAGCCATGATAAATACATAGCTGCAGTAAACTGCGTTATTTTCTGCAGTGCTTCCTTTTGTACATGCATTTTGCAATCCTTGTTGGGTGTCTTTTCCTTTGTGTAAGAGAGGTTAAACCTCCATTTCTCTAATATTTGATTAATGTAATCCTCAAATCAGACTTATTTCATCATTTTTTTCATGAACCCTCATTAAAATAACGTAGTCCTTGCTTCAGTAGTTTCTGCATAAGCTATGCTATGGGAATTAGGCATCTTTGAGGCATATTGACTTGCGGAGATCTATTTATATGAGCTAGAGTGATTTGTTTCACCTTTAATTCTGCATGTCATTTTTATATCATGTCTTCTAGGGGATCCAAGTCCCATTTCTCACTTGTATAGTGTTATTTTCTAAAGACAACTATTTTATGCCTTATATTGCTGCATTTCCCCACTTGGGAAGGAGAATATAGGCAATCTACTTGCTGAGGTTCTCTCATCTTCTGGTGTGATGTTATTTTACATATAATTAGATTCTCTCCATTGCCATGCTCATGATTTTCTGAAGCTCCACATTGGTAATAACTCAAATTATTCCCAATTGTGTAGCTGTTCCCATTTTGGGATATTACAATGGTATCAGAGCATAATCTTGGCTTAGCCTGTGTATTTCAGATCCAATATAAAGATAAGAAGGAGAGGAGAACAAAATTATGGAAAGTATGAGATTACTCTCATCCATTTTCAGATCTAAGAAGAAAGAAGAGAAATGCATTGAAACTCCAAGAGGGTTTCAAGGAGGAGATAGCTACAGTGAGACCTATAGAAGGTTTCAGGAGGAAGAAGAAGATGCATGCAATTCCTATTCTCATAGAGGAAGTGGAGAGAAAAGGTACCACTTAGAGCATGAGATCCTGAGTGGGTATTTGGTAGAATACAAGTGCCAACCTAGAGCTTTCAAAGAGACCTTAGATTTTCCTCAGTTTATTCAACTGAGAGAAGAAAGAAGACCCTGCAGCAAATAAGAGATCAAAGGCAATAGATTCCTATTGTCTACATTTTATGGGTCAACTACAACAAGAGCTTGGGCAAAGAAGCTTGAGGCATTATTCCTACTACATCCAGTGGTAGAGAAGGAGGCAGTAGAAGTTGCAACGCTGCACCTGGAGGGTGAAGCCAATACTTGGTGGTTCATTCACTTAAGCCATACAAAGGTGAATTATTTTTCTGAGTACACTCAAGGGCTGATTATAACCTTTGATGGAGAAATATTAGAGGAGAGAAGGCCCACACCACCATGGGAGGAAACATGTACCAGCGCTATCACATCTTTGGGAGAGTAGCCTTCTACATCAACAGCTAGGGCAACCATTACATATGAGGGAGGAGCCTTTTCAGCTCTACAAGAGGTTCCTGCATCTCACCAGGGTATGAGAATATTTCCACTCCTATTTATTGCAGTAAATATTTGTAGGAATTTTGGGAATTTGTCTTCATATGGCCTAGGATCAAACATTGTTGCTGAGGTAGAGTAGCAGGATTGCACTGTGCTGAGCAAGCTTGAATGGTTCAAGGAGAAAATGAACCATCATTCTCATGGACCTCTGTTGAGTTACACACAACCCTTGAGGTTGGAGTGTGATCTTTTGGAGGGAGTCATAAACTTTGAGATGGGGTTTGAGGCAGCAACTATGTCATGGGATAGGCTATTAGCACTGTCAAACAATAACAGTAAGAGGGCTTTGCCTTTATCACCTTTGGATATTGATGGATTCAAGATGGCTATGGACATGAGATCTTCTCTAAGAGATCTCCAAGAAAATGCATTTCAACATCCCATGGAATGCAAGGAGACAAATTTGATATGGGAGGATGGTAATCTCCTTTGGAGGAGTACCAAGATGAAGAATGGTAGGAGGCATCCATCGATGGAGGTATGATGGGGTAGAAAAGACAATTGTTGCTTTGGAGGGTTGAGAGAGAGAAAGGGCAGAGTTTCTCTCACATTTTGCATGATGTTGCAATGGGAGAAGATGGAAACATCATGAGAGGAGTCTTTGACATTGAACATGTCAGAGGATGGATTTATGAGTTGGCAGGAGCCTATTTGCATAGGCCAACAACACTATCACTTTGGAGCATGAGCTTATTGATGGAGTGTTCCTAGTATCAATTCATATTCGATGCACTTGGTGGGCATAGAGTAGGTGAGATTGGTAGAGTGATGGATGGACTCATTGGTTATTGTGGTATGTTCTCCTTGACTTGGATTTCCAAGCATGAGAAGGAGGATTTTCATGCAACATGTGGTTCATTCCTCTTTATATGGATATGTCATACACTATGGAGGATATATCTCTGGATTTAGTCACCATCCTGCTTTCATTACATGGTAAGAATTCTGTTTTGGCATTAATTGATTGTTCAGCATAATATTTGTATACTCTTACCATTTCCTTGTAGAGAATTTCTCTACAAAGGGGAAAGTTTCTCTTTAGGCTCCATGGACCATTTTTGGCCAGCTATTATGATGGAGACGACCATCTACTATATTATCTAGGGCAAGTGTTTGGTCACTCCTTATATGCTCAGTTGATACACTTAGCCATTTACTACTTGCTAGTAGATGTGGTGACTTGCACAACTAGCCATCTATCAAGAACCAACTTGCCATGCTATTTTCTGAAGCTGCAGTGGGGAAGACTGCGCTGTGACCACTTAGGAGACTTTTGGTACCTTCCAACACCATATAAAACCCTCAGTATTTCTTTCATTATAATGCTGATCATGATCCTATTTACTGATATTATTCTTGCCTATATGAGGAGCATGATTGGAGGAGGAAAACATGGAGTGGATGTGTTCTTTGGGGAGGAGGATCCCCACACTTTCTGCATTGCATGTTCTAAGGGGAGCATGGGAAGAGACATGGCCTCTACAGTAAAGTATTTGCTTATTTATGAGAAAGGCCATGAGATGGATGGCATGCCCTATGATGGTGATTTCTTATCCATCATGTATGAGATGGTTTGGGCCAGCTTGATGCACAATGCTGGGAAAGGGACCTTTGGAGGTCTAGTTTCCTTCTTGCCATTGGAGGGAAACATTTTGGCAGCCCAAGATTAGAAAATTACCTACACTTATCTTGAGTGGAGAGGAAGACAGTGTGGGGTAGGCTATCTTGTCTACCATGTCTAGATTTTCAGCCCACCTATTCTGCATGAGCTGAAGGTGAAAGAGATCCTTCATGAGTTGCCAACCTGGAGGGTGACTCATTTTGTTTGGTTGATATCTTGGGGAGGATAGATTCAAATGTGGATGATGAATCATAATCTATATCAGCCCCCATGCCTCAAGAGGACCTTCAAATAGCCCGTTGTTGCCTCCATGGATGTTCTACTATCACATAATGTCAGCTATTTAGATAGCTCACACACTGGGGAGGGGAAACTTGGAGATATATTGATGATGTAGCACCTTGATACTTGGAGGATTTCATCTTATGAGGTTGCTACAGGGGAGACGAGGATGCTCTTCAGTCCTATCCTTGCAGTTTCTTGAGGACAAGCAACATTTGGGAGGGGAGGACTGTAATATTCCAAAATTTGCACATAAGCAAATTGGAATATTAGATTTTGATGATTTCACTTAGGAGAGGAATAAATGGGAAAGGAGGCCCATGAAAAATAAATATATGAATAAATGCCACCTTATTAAGGAGGGAGATCACTTTAGGAGCTGGTTTTACACTTTCAAGTGTGAACAAGGGAAAAATAGATGGGGACATAGTCAAGTTTGACTAAGTCAACATGCATTCTTGAGGAGGAAGAAATCACCCAAGTAAACTAGCTCAATGTGAACAAGGATCAACCTAGACACACATATGAGAACCGGATTGAAGATCCCTTAGTGTGAAAAGAGGCATTGCAGGTGGATTAGTCCCAGTTGACCAAGTCAACAGTGCTGCTACAAAGAGGAGGGAAGCCAACTAGGGCAGCACATTTTTGAAGGAGGAATCTTCACTAGGAAGTCACCTCAACAATGTGTGGGGTCCGGGGTGAGGAGGCTCACCAAAGATTAAAAGGAGGGCATAGAATCAAAGAGATCATTTAGTATTCAGCTATGTTTTGTCTTGTGACTACTTGCATGCTTCAGCTATTTAGCTGTGGTTGTAGCACTGCTTAGTGCAAAGAATTCCCTTGCGGGGATTCCATCCTCTCTTTGGATCAACTTGCTTAAGGGATCAAGAGGGAAGTATTTGAGCTTCAATTATTCATTTTGATTAGTTCCATTCAGCCATACTCATCTACAGTGCAATTCCCTTCAGAAACTACGTCATTTATGTAGGTGCAGTAGCAACAGGGTTGCACACTTAGATTTTGTGCTAGTATTTGAGGAGGAGGTGCTTATTTCCCTCTGGGAGATCAGACAAGAATGGCCTTGTGCTATTTTCTATATTATTCATATATTGTATGTTATATTCAGCCATGATCAATACAGAGCTACAATAAACTACGTTATTTTCTGCAGTGCTGCCTTTTGTACATGCATTTTACTGGAAATCCTTGCCGGGTGTCTTTTCCTTTGTGTAAGAGAGGTTAAACCTCCATTTATATGATATTTGATTAATGTAATCCTCAAATCAGACTTATTTCATCATTTTTTTCATAAAATATCATTAAAATAACGCAATCCTTGCTTCAGTACTTTCTTCATAAGCTATGCTATGGGGTTTGGGCATCTTTGGGGCATATTGACTTGGGGATATCTGTTTATATGAGATAGAGTGATTTGTTTCACCTCTAATTCTGCATGTGATTTTTATATCATGTCTTCTAGGGGATCCAAGTTCCATTTCTCACTTTTATAGCATTTTTTTCTAAAGACAACTATTTTATGCCCTCTATTGCTGCATTTCCTCACTTGGGAAGGAGAATATAGGCCATCTACTTGCTGAGGTTCTATCATATGCTGGTGTGATTTTATTTTGCATCTAATGAGATACTCTTCATTTCTGTGCTCATGATTTGCTGAAGCTCCACATTGGTAATAACTCAAATTATTCCCAATAGTGTAGCTGTTCCCATTTTGGGATATTATAGCTACTCGCAAACAAAAATAATAAACCCGTTCTATAGGATACCATATGTAGATGAGTTCCAGGGTTGTGAATTCTTCGATGAATTGACCATGTTCATTGAAAAGCATGCAATGTATTATAAGAGGGGGAAATATGAACGAGCATATTTCTGGTGACTGTTGTTCCTCCTGTAGGTATAGGATGGTGTGAGGTTCATCTCCAGATGACTGGGTGGAGGGATCCTCTTGATAGGATCGCTCGATGGCATGTAATGCATCCCTGTATCTCAGGATTTATGGGAAATGATGGGTATAGTTCCCATAATTGCTGCAGATAGCGCATGCATGATTGGTATACAATGCTTTGCTTTTACTTTTAGTGGTAGGATCCTTTTTATGGGAACGTGGTGTCGCGATGTCTGCTTTAGAGCTAAGGAGCGGTTTTAATTCGTCCAATTCCGGGAAGATGTGGGTAGGGTGTCCTATTACGCCACATATGGCACAACTTGGTGATTCCTGTTGCGTGGTGGGAGTCTCCACCCTCTTTCCTCTCTCAATTTTCTTAGCAGTAATAATATGTTTTGCAGTGGGATTTTCCTTTGCAAGGATGTTTTCGAAAGTTTCTTGAACGGATGGGGCCTCCTCGGGGCTGAGGGGCTTCAACCCCGTGGCAGTGATGTGTGTGGATCCTATCCCAGTAAGGGGAACGAGGTGCCAAACTGGTATTGCAAAAGATATGTTTGGTAACACCACTGTTGCCAAGAGCTACTGGGATACGAAACCAGCTGGGGGGTAGAGGAAAGGGGTCTGGGAAGCGATGTAGGCTAGAGAGGCTGCTGTGGCCAAGGACTCAGTGTCATTACTGATCGTGTCTATGTCCTGACTAGATTTAGTGTTTGATGTTGACATCAGGCACATCGAAGCCGTTGTGACATCAGGTGATGACTCAGGTATACTAGGGGGGTCTCCTAGGAATGATCCTAGGATGTACGATGGTTTGAACTGGCAGGGGCCATATTCTTGGCATTGTGAAAGCATGTCCGTAGATGTGTCTACGTAGGGTAGAATGACATCGGTATTTGTCAGGGGTTGCTTTTCACTATGCATCAATTGGTCGACAATAACGATGCAGTCCTCATGGGGGAAAATCATAGTTCGGAAGATGTAGGAGGCGATGGCTGACATGGCATACATATAACTCCGGCCAAGGAGTATATTGTAATCCAGCTGGGCATCCAAGACTTCAATGTCTATAAGGATCATCTTTCTGGCTAGGCAGATCAGGACGTTTTGGTAGAGACCGACGGGGGCCGAAGGGAGACCATCGTATACTCTAAGCGTGATGTCTGATAGCTTTAGTTCGAGTGATCCTAACTTTCTCCAAACGTTCTTTGACATGATGCATGTGGATGCACCTTCATCAATGATACATTGATGAATGGTAATGTTTTGGATCGACACTGGTATCTGGAAGGTGACCATTGAAGGGAGCCCAGGGGTGGCTTTATCTAAATAAAAATCCATTAGGCATGTATCGAAAGGGTCAATAGTGCCTAACGCTGAAAGCAAGGCTTTCCGCTACTTTTGGGCATGATGTAATACCTCCAAAGCTAACATAACGGTACGAGATTGAGCTAGATCATCCAAAATACTATAGTTATGGGTTGCTTTGGAATAGTTTCCTGCTGGCCTAGTTGGTCCCTTAGCTATCTTTGGAAAAGGTTCAATAGGCATCTTTGATATGGTCAAAGGTGCAGTTGGTGAACTGGTACTAGCCCCTGACGTGTTGGTGTCTCATGGGGTATTGTAATTTTGATTCCGTGTCTGGAAAAACATTTCCTCGCCAATCATGTATATTTCATGGCTATTATTTCTGGAGTCATCGAGAGTTTTTTTCTACATGCTAACTGTCCCTTGATGCGAGAAGGGCTCCTGCATGACTGTTGTCTACTGGGAGGATCCCTCTTGTCCACGGTTACTCTGCAGCTTCTTCAGCTCAGGGAGGTCGGGACAATGGTGAGTGTAATGGCCGTACTCACCACAGATCGAACAAGAGTGGTTTGTTCGAATAGGTGGCCTTTTGTTCTGCCTTTGGGAGTTTCTTGGCTCCTAATTTTGATTTCGGTTGGAGTTGCCTCCAGCCTAAGTTCGCGGAGGGCATTGCTAATTGTCGCCCCCCTATCCAGGATTTACTTTAGGCTTGTTTTTTCCTTTTTTCTTAACCACATTAGGAGGATAGTTTGGATTATCCTGGTTATATGGTTGGCGCGGTTGGTTTTGGGAAGGTTGCACAAAGTTCACTTGTGCATTATTCTGCATGGGCGGGTCTTGTGTTGGGGATTGAGCATAATGCGGTCCTTGGTTTGTAAATGGATGTTGGGGGGGAGATCTTCTGTCATCATGGTCTATGCGCTACTTGTCGGGGATAATTTTAAGAACCCCCTAAATTTATATATATAAAAAATAGGCGAATCCCCATGATACATAGGAAAAATGGAAGGCGATTTTATTAATAATATAATATGTATATATAATTTTTTGGCGAATCTCTCACGAGATTATATTATCCTGTAAAATCATGGCGAATCACCAGTACAAATGTCGAATCACTACTACAAAATGGTGAATCGTTGTCTAGTGGAGTTCGGAGTGTTGGTTCCAATGAAGATATGGTAATTGAACCAGGAGTAGAAGGAAGAGAACCACCAAGACCAAGCATGGCACATGGTGACTCATGAGGGAAGTAGTTCTCGTGTAGTTTGGAAAACACGTTCTTCTAGTTCTGCTAAGCGTAGTGTTGTTTGTCATGCTACTACTAGCACTGATATTGAGGTTGGAGAGGAGTTTGAGGAAAGGTAGCAATGGTGGAGAATTACAAAGAGTACCCCATGATGGGCTCCATTTTCCCCTTTGGTATTTGTGCCTGCAAGACCTTCTGTCCATTGAACCAACAATTAGCCGTTCAACCAACAATCAACTTGACTAAGTTGATTAGGTACGAGTCAACTTAGACTAATCTTGAAAACTATGCTTTGCACTATCCCATATTTATCATACTAATGCTACACAACATTGTGCATTTGCACCTAACTCTCAATAATTCTTTTCCAAGAAAAATCTATAATAAGAAAAATATTTTACTATATTCTAAAAGGTGAAGATGTCGAAATCATGCCACAAAGTGAAAGAAAATAAAATATCTTTCCTCAAACCACCAAATATATAAAGAAAACAATAATGATTATAATAATAGAACTGGATCTATCGATCTATCGATATATGCATGATATGAGAACCATAAGCATTCAAGAGACTAATTTCAAACTCAACAAAATCCTCTAAACAAGCAACAAACAAACCACTAAAATTTTCAAAGATATCAAGGCTAGACATTAACAAAATTTCATGTACTTGAATAAGCCCATTGTTGCTTAGCGTTAGACTTCTTAAATTAGTTCTTTATCATTTAATACTATGACACTATCTATGTGAAAAGAAATAGGTCCCAACTTCATCAAATCTGATTTCATTTCCAATCAAAGATCAAAACTAGCTTAGTTTCCAATACCAATATAAAATCACACATTTTCCAAATATCAATAATTATTTTCCAAGAAAATATAAAACTCGAAACTCAGCAAAATTCCCCAAACACAAGCAACATATATACCATTAAAATTTTCTAAGATGTCAAAGCTAGACATCAAGGTAGTTTCATGTACTTGAATGAGCCCATTGATGCTTTGCATTAGTCTTGTTAAATTAGTTATTTATCATTTAATACTAGTCAAATGCTATCTATGTGAAAATAGGTCCCAAAATCATCAAATCCAGCTTCATTTCCTGTCACAAATAAGAATAAGCAAGACATTGTAAAAGGAAGTGTTTTTCATCCTTCACATTTCTAACATCGCAATGACATTTACTTGCATCCTAGCCTCCTGAAGAACCTCACATCAGCGTTACGGCGAAGCACAACCCAACTCGAGGCGAGCCTCTTGCTAGCAAACGCAAGCGGATTCATATTGACGAAGGCACCACAGATGCAGGCAATGCAGAGCAGACACGGGACCATCTGGATAAGGTTACTGGCACTGAACGGGAGAAGGATGACATGGGTGCAATGCAGGCCGAAAAGGATGACTTCGACACCTACAGTTGCCGAATTCTTGAAAAACGCCCAACTACACCAAATGATAGCTAAACCTGCAAGCCTCTTCAGGAATCAAGTTCACAGATCCCAATCATTTGGGTGCATTTTAGTTTTTTTGAAGAATTTAGATAGTTTTAAAATGGTTGTAATCAGAACAACAATTTTTTATCCTAGGTTGGTTTCCCCTCTGTGGGCGGCACATATTTTTTTTGGACTGGAGTGGTTTCCCATTATAGGACAGTCTTTAACATGTTTTGGAAGCTATATGCCACGAACTCTGGCTGAGAACTGCTGAGGCCAGTGCCTCATTGTACCATTTTGTTACAGTAATAGATTTTAGACAAATTTAGAAAATATATATATATATATATATAACATAAATATTATTAATATATTAGATATATTAATAATATATTATTATTATTAGATATATTATTAATATATTAGATATATTAATAATATGATGTAACTATATATTATATTTATATCTTAGAAATATAATATAACATATGAGAGATTATAAGATCATGACTTCCTTAAAATTTGAGTTATTACACAATCAGAGATTAGTTTGGGGTTTGAGTTCACGGGTGGGCCAGCAGGAATCTAAACATTTCAGAACTGAAGGATGGATACTATGCAGAGTCTAGATTCCACAAAACCATGCCCTTCGGATGTCGAAATTCTTCTGTGGCCATTCATTGCTATGAATAACCTGTTAAATAGCCTGTAGTGATCTAGGGTAATTTTGCCCCAGGATTTCTTAGGGACACTAGGGCTTACCAGTAATATTCTTGTGCTCATTTAGGAGTGAAATAAACAACGCATTCAACAACGCAGTATAACGCTATTATTGTTCATTCAATAGCAAATCACCGTTCATTCAATAATAATACCACTGTTCATAATTTATCCAGCTCCATAAAAAAATTTCAATAAATCCCGCAACTAGTTCCAGGTTTACAAGATATAACCATATTCTCTTATCTGAATTGTCTGCAAACTAAACAGTGCATGTCCAATATTCCCTCATGAATTCTGACCAAAAAAACTACCGAAACAGACCCAAAAAGAACTCCTACAGGAAAATTCCTGTTCTGTTCAGAACCTCAAATTTGCTTCAGAAGAGGAGGGACTGATCCATCACAGAAGGATTCTGCCATAAGAGTACAGGGAATTTGAGTTTGACTTCGATATGCTGATTTGGAGGTTCAGGAGTGGCACTAATCTGACTTAAAATTCTTGCAGAGTCTCCAGAAATTCGTCCTATCATAGATGAACTTCAGTGTTTCAACTTTCAGGAACCTTGCTTTAATGGCACTGATCTGTCTCCAAGGATCCTTGAATTGGCCAACCTCAGAAGATTCAGCCCTCTGCCACAGATTGCTTGCCTCAAAAAATTTGCTGCCAGAATTTGGGCCTGCAGCCTGTGGTTGTCCGTGGCCTGCTTTGCTATAGACATCCAGCTTCGGGAAGCACTTTGGCCTCCTTCAGATGATTTTTTTCCACTTCAGGATGATTCACATGGAGTTTAACCGCATTTTACTTTGATCTGCTACACAAATTAGTCTTTGTTTGTCTCAGATAAATCTGTCTATCTTCAAAATGAATGTGGATGCCCTTCCTCAACCTTTTTCCTCCAAAAACTTGATATTCTTCAGATAGAATAGTCTCCTCAGTCCTGCTAACCAGAACAAAATAGGAAAGAAAAAAAGAGAAAATAAAATTACCAACTAAATTGGAATGATGGAATCTTTCACCACCGAAATTGATAGAAGAGAAAGGATCTTAAAACCCTCAGAGCCTCAAGCTCAAAGAAAAACAGAGATAAATGATCCAATCCAGTGCTGCCAGAATTTGGGCCTACAGCCTGTGGTTGTCAGTGGCCTGCTTTGCTATAGACATCCAGCTTCGGGAAGCACTTTGGCCTCCTTCAGATGATTTGTTTCCACTTCAGGATGATTCATATAGAGTTTAACCGCAGGTTACTTTGATCTGCTACACAAATTAGTCTTTATTTGTCTCAGATAAATCTGTTTATCTTCAAAATGAATGTGGATGCCCTTCCTCAACCTTTTTCCTCCAAAAACTTGATATTCTTCGGATAGAACAGTCTCCTCAGTCCTGCTAACCAGAACAAAATAGGAAAGGAAAAAGAGAAAATAAAATTACCAACTAGGGTGGAATGATGGAATCTTTCACCACCGAAATTGATAGGAGAGAAAGGATCTTAAAACCCTCAAAGCCTCAAGCTCAAAGACAAACAGAGATAAATGATCCAATCCAGTGATGCCTTAAATAAATCCAACCCGCCTGAATTTATAGATTTCCTTGAGGAGATTCTCCTTAATTAATAGAGTGAAATTCACATCAAACCCCAACTTTGGGCATTTTTTCCCCCAGCTGCCCCAGACTTGCCCAAAAATTGGGTATTTAGGGGTTTCCCCTTTATCGAGGACTATAGCCTAGGGGGATCGATAGGCTACTTTGTCCCTATTAGCCCATCAATTTTTAGGTAACACTACATAGACCATGTCTATCACAGTGAAAGAATTAGAAAAGAGGGGAAGACTCTGCAGGAATGGAGTTCACATGTGATGGAAATGGAACAGATACAGAGCCCAGACTCAAAAAAAAACTGTGCACAAATCCATCAAGGGGCATACACTTGGAACACTCCAGGAAAACACCGTAAACAGTGTTGGTTGGGCTCTCAGGTATCAGGTAACAGAATTGTATTTTATATGGAGTGATATTCAATAAATTTAGCTGGAGCTAATGTATATTATTTAAATTTGCTAATTTTCAATGTTATATGCATCAAATGGTATAAGCGTAAGTGACCTTGAAGTTTCAGGGATTTGCAACCATTCCTGTTCACCTACAAAATACCCCTGTAAACATAGTTGAATTTGCACAAAACTTTGGTGCAATTTCCCTTCACCGTTAAGATTCGTCTAAATTCAAATCCTAACCTTCAAACCCAATGAACCTTAGGAATTAGCCTCAACATAGACATGTGACAGTTCTTGAATCTTGGATACATTCCAGGTATTTTGAACAAAGAGATGAAGTAGGCTTGACCCAGTAGAGGTATATTTTTAATTAGATTTGAAAGGGAGGGAGATTTGGATTTAGAAGATTCACAAATATAGTTGAAACGTTGTGTTTTCCCCTTGCTACTGGAATCGGGCATTATTTCCTCTAGAGAATCACTTAATGATTAACTTCAACCGAGATATAGAAACCAACATTTCTTGCTCATTTCAAAAAGTTGTCCTCATAATTTAAAGGTAACAACTCTTTTGATACCCCGGCATTCTATCCAACCTTTTCCAATCAAGAGACAAAAGAAGCATTATAAATAAAAGCACCAATAGGCAAATCCACATCATAGACTACTCATCCAACCCATGCCTGCTGACAAAACCCTCTAGGGACCATAATACTATGATTGAATTTAGGCCTACATTCCACTGAAATTTTTGAGAAACTTGAGAGTGACAGAAGAGTCCAGGGCTTCTGAAAAGAAGTGTGCTACCTTCATGGCCCTTGTTCCTAAATCTGATGATTATCCTACATTTGAGTCATTTAGGCACATTTCCCTGTGTGTTGTTTCTATAAACAGTGGCAAAAATCATTGCTAGGAGATTTAAGAGCTTGATGTCTACATCTATTTCTAATGAACAGTTTGGTTTTCGTTCATGCAGAGACATATACATGAATCCATTGGTGTAGTAAAGGAAAGCCTACAGACTATTAAGACAGAGATTGCAACCAATGGTGGTTAAGCTGGATCTTTTAGAGGCTGATGATAAGCTAGTTGGCTTTACTTAAGAATGATGTTAATTAATCTGAGGTTTCAAGTCCATTTTGTATATTGGGCAATAATCTGTGTCACATCTTCCTTTTTCTCTTTGTCTTGATAAATGGTTCAGCAACTGCATTCTTTAGGCCTGGCAAGGGGCTGAGACAGAGGTGCCCCTTGTCAGTGTTCGAAAATGTAACTAGTTTCGGTCTTCATAATTGCCATTGTACTCATGTCATTATGTATTAAGTATCTTATGTTACAAGCAAAAGAAGAAAGAAAATATTGCTTTCAAGCATATGGGTTTCATGCTCCATTTGAATGGTCAACTAGATCAAGCATGCATTTCATGCTCCTAGGGCTTGTCAAGTCAAGATAATATTTGTCATGAATCAAGAGAGTCTTGGATTTCTCATTCGACCAGACTCTATAAGAATAGAAGATATTATTTATGGGTTTTCCCCTTGAAGGGGTTTTGCTGTTTGTGACGAAGTGTTGGCTACCAATGATTCATTGGCAATGAGTGTTTCTACACTAGATTTCTATAGCAGTAAAAATATTTCGAATCTATCTATTTCTCTATCACAAGAAATTTCTGACCCTACTAAAGACATTTACACTGGAAGTAAAATGGATAGGTAGGAAACTAGTGATGTGAGTCAAGTTCCAATAATGCATCTTCAAGCACCAGCTGACAGACACCTTACCTTAATTCTAAAAATTGAGGTATTCCGTAAGGTAGAGAAAGGAATAGCTCTTGTAAAGGATTCTATAGAAGTATCGAATGAAGCTTCTAAAGAAACTCACAGTGGATATAAGGAAGAATATATAACAGGACTGCAAATCCAAAGTAGAATGGAAAGATCCACAGCCCGGAACATACAAATAGTGAAGATCAATAATCTTGGGTCTTCCTCACATGCCATTGGAGACATTGTAACCCATAACGAGCAAGACACCCATGGCAGGAGTCCCAGTAGTAAGAGCTCACTAGAATCAAAAACTCACAGTCCTACTCAGCAGTTTAATGGCTTGTACTGCGTGCATTTCAACTCAACACAATGAATCTTCTGCTCTTGTGTATAGTAAACCGTTCTAGCAAAAAGGTCATTGGTACAACCTTTTACATCACAAAAATTCTCAAGATGTCCAACTTATACCAGCAAGGAAAAAGATGGGGAGATGTACAATATTAATTTTTGCTTAGATGCAGTGCCAGAACTTTACAACTTGTTTTTTGGTGCTCTGGGGAATCAGACACAGTGTGTTTGCAGTAGCAGCTTAGGTTTTACACAGATGTCCTGTATTTGAAAAACACTGTTGATATGATGAATTTGGAATGGCGTTATGAGAGGCATCGAAGGCAATCCTTCAATTCGACTTTGGTGAATGTTGGAGTCAAGCTTGGGAGTTGTTAGGTTCTCTCTAGCAATGGGAATTGTGGCATTAATGTAGCTGACTATGACTAATTACAACTGATGCATTCAAAGTGGTACTTATAAAACATATTAAAGGACAAGGGAATTTAGGCATTTCAAATAATTATGGGTTCATTTTCGGTGCATTCATGTAGACATTCCCTCGTGGAGTGGAAGTTCCACCTGCAATGGGTTTAATAATGTCTTATAAATTGTAGAACAAAAGCACCATGAGTTTTCTGTGGCAGAGTATTTCTAGGAATATTGGGAGTTGTGTCAGAAGTACCAGAGGTATGTGTGTATTGTGCAATCCATGTCAGTTCGAACTTCATATATTTAAGAGGGAGCATTGACCAGTGCTTCCCTGGGAGTTCCACATTGATATGGCATGTATACTTGTCCCTTTGGGTTATATTCCTCCAGCAAAAGTCCAGATCAGTTATAGTTGGTCTTTTGTACAAGTGCTATTTTCATGAGTTGCATTGACATGTTGGTTTAGTCATTTTTTATTAAAGCAGCTAAGCTTTGTCTTAATAACTGCCCAGAGTCAGTCTGTAAGTTAGTTTACAATCATAATTGTTGGTTAAATTGCCAGCGAATGGCATAGACGTACTGCCTTTATACACATAGATACAAAGGCAAATAGTCTTAGATCAAATTTTGGGACTGATGACTATGTATTGCCTACAGGTACAGCTGGAGTGATTTTGTAAATCCTTGTATATTTAAGTTTAGCTGTCCTTGTTAGTGTTAAAAACAAACAAACAACTTTGTATGGCAAAAGCATGTGCTTGCGGCCAAGAAATGGTTATATCCAGCCTACTCGTCCAGCAGAATGTGATTCTGAATAAAGATGCAGTGGGCAAGATCACTTCAATCATCCATATTAGTCCCCTAGTATCATGTCTACCCCCAGTGTTTTGTGCAAGTGATGATTTTGTATGGCTTTCTTTTAACTATCTATGACAAGGAGATGTTGAGCTATTAAAGATACAAAAGGGTATGGTAGATCACTGGTGGGACAAATTCCTAGAAAGCAGAGCATTTGAGTTGACAGACCCCTGAGATACCAGACTGTTAGATGCTTCTAACTGCTTCGTGGTTCCTTAAATTGTAAACTTTAAGTATACCGAGTGCTGCACCCTATTCTCCCTTTGTCTAGAATGTTGTTAAATTCTCATATTTTACAGGTCTCTGGTGAGATAAATAGTACTGTTATTCTGATTATATATATATATATATATGTCGCACAATTTCTTGTTAGCAAAATTGAGAGGGCTTGGTACAAAGTTCAAACTGTTGTATATTTCACTATGTTCTTGGTTAAATGGGAATTCTTTGGAATGAATAAGATATGTTATAATTGTGATAATATGATGGTTATAAGAAATGGGATGCTCTAGAATAATACTGAGGATGATGTGCACTGGGGTCAAATGGTGAAGAAAGTCTTATGACCTTTTGGGTGGCAAATATTCGTATACATTTTTATAGGCTGTCATGCTTCCCACAACAGATCCATCAAAGTTTTTAACTAACCATAAAATTATATATTCAGAATTCTGTTTGGAAGATAGACATGCATCGAGTGGTCCTATGTAGTAGAGTATGTTTGGCAGTTTAATAATGGATATTTTGCATATTACAAGCACCGGGTGGATTTGAAATGAAGGTGCCAAGTTGGATAATTCACTTGAGCGAGAAACAATGTTAAGATCCATTGTCCATGACAACTCTTTGTTCCATGAAAAATGAAAGGTCAGTATGCTCCCTTCTAATGAATTCAGTTACCTATATGTGTCACTTGACTAAATCTGTTGTTTCACCATGTGGTGGTGCCAACTATTTATAAATGGGAAGCTATATTGCAGATTCGTGATAAGTGATTGACATTGCTTCTATCTGCTAGAATTATTTTCCTTGATATGTACATCTGAGCACTGAACATAGTAGTCAGAACTGGAACTAGATTCCCAAAATCACAAAATGGGCCAGAACTGGGTTGAAGAACTGGACCACAAAATAATACCTAAAATACTCAAATTTGAATTAAAAAAATAGATCCATGTAACAATGTAAATCCAAAACATTAGACACTAAATGTTCAAAGTTTGCTTGTGCATGGTAAAAGGTGAATATATTATCATGGAATCATGACATAAGTTTTGGGATTACATATAGTTGAACTTTTGAGTGAAAATACATAAACAATTAAGCTTCTAAATGGCCTCTAGACTCAAGAGTCCAAAACATCATACTATTAACTAATCAGTCACCTGCAGGGAAAATTTTAACTACCGATCCATTTGTAGGAAAACACTTAAAGACTGGTGGACAAATCCACTTGGCCAACACTTGTAATCCCTTCTAACACTGCACAATAATCCTCAGTTTCTGTGATAGTCACTGTGCCTCAGTTGCTGCTCAGAGATTGTTTGTGACACTTGTTTGAAACCTAAGTTTGAGGAGGCTTAATTTGTCAAGCTTGTTCGAGTACAATGTACAATATTAATTTTTGCTTAGATGTAGTGCCAGAACTTTACAACTTGTTTTTTGGTGCTCTGGGGAATCAGACACACTATGTTTGCAGTAGCAGCTTAGGTTTTACACAGATGTCCTGTATTTGAAAAACACTGTTGATATGATGAATTTGGAATGGCGTTATGAGAGGCATCGAAGGAAATCCTTCAATTCGACTTTGGTGAATGTTGGAGTCAAGCTTGGGAGTTGTCAGGTTCTCTCTAGCAATAGGAATTGTGGCATTAATGTAGCTGACTGTGACTAATTACAACTGATTCATTCAAAGTGGTACTTATAAAACATATTAAAGGACAACGGAATTTAGGCATTTCAAATAATTATGGGTTCATTTTCAGTGCATTCATGTAGACATTCCCTCGTGGAGGGGAAGTTCCACCCGCAATGGGTTTAATAATGTCTTATAAATTGTAGAACAAAAGCACCATGAGTTTTCTGTGGCAGAGTCTTTCTAGGAATATTGGGAGTTGTGTCAGAAGTACCAAAGGTATGTGTGTATTGTGCAATCCATGTCAGTTCAAACTTCATATATTTAAGAGGGAGCATTGACCAGTGCTTCCCTAGGAATTCCACATCGATATGGCATGTATACTTGTCCCTTTGGGTTATCTTCCTCCAGCAAAAGTCCAGATCAGTTATAGTTGGTCTTTTGTACAAGTGCTATTTTCATGAGTTGCATTGATATGTTGGTTTAGTCATTTTTTTATTAAAGCAGCTAAGCTTTGTCTTATTAACTGCCCAGAGTCAGTCTGTAAGTTAGTTTACAATCATAATTGTTGGTTAAATTGCCAGCTAATGGCATAGACGTACTGCCTTTATACACATAGATACAAAGGCAAATAGTCTTAGATCAAATTTTGGGACTGATGACTATGTATTGCCTACAGGTACAACTGGAGTGATTTTGTAAATCCTTGTATATTTAAGTTTAGCTGTCCTTGTTGGTGTTAAAAAAAAAAAAAAAAAAAAAACAAACAACTTTGTATGGCAAAAGCATGTGCTTGGGGCCAAGAAATGGTTATATCCAGCCTACTCGTCCAGCAGAAAGTGACTCTGAATAAAGAAGCAGTGGGCAAGATCACTTCAATCATCCATATTAGTCCCCTAGTATCATGTCTACCCCCAGTGTTTTGTGCAAGTGATGATTTTGTATGGTTTTCTTTTACCTATCTATGACAAGGAGATGTTGAGCTATTAAAGATACAAAAGGGTATGGTAGATCACTGGTGGGACAGATTCCTAGAAAGCAGAGCATTTGAGTTGACAGACACCTGAGATGCTAGACTGTTAGATGCTTCTAACTGCTTCGTGGTTCCTTCAATTGTAAACTTTAAGTATACCGAGTGCTGCTCCCTATTCTCCCTTTGTCTAGAATGTTGTTAAATTCTCATATTTTACAGGTCTCTGGTGAGATAAATAGTATTGTTATTCTGATTATATATATATATATATATATATATATATATGTCGCACAATTTCTTGTTAGCAGAATTGAGAGGGCTTGGTACAAAGTTCAAACTGTTGTATATTTCACTATGTTCTTGGTTAAATGGGAATTCTTTGGAATGAATAAGATATGTTATAATTGTGATAATATGTTGGTTATAAGAAATGGGATGCTCTGGAATAATACTGAGGATGATGTGCACTGGGGTCAAATGGTGAAGAAAGTCTTATGACCTTTTGGGTGGCAAATATTCGTATACATTTTTATAGGTTGTCATGCTTCCCACAACAGATCCATCAAAGTTTTTAACTAACCATAAAATTATATATTCAGAATTCTGTTTGGATGACAGACATGCATTGAGTGGTTCTATGTAGTAGAGTATGTTTGGCAGTTTAATAATGGATATTTTGCATATTACAAGCACCGGGTGGATTTGAAATGAAGGTGCCAAGTTGGATAATTCAATTGAGCAAGAAACAATGTTAAGATCCATTGTCCATGACAACTCTTTGTTCCATGAAAAATGAAAGGTCAGTATGCTCCCTTCTAATGAATTCATTTACCTATATGTGTCACTTGACTAAATCTGTTGTTTCACCATGTGGTAGTGCCAACTATTTATAAATGGGAAGCTATATTGCAGATTCGTGATAAGTGATTGACATTATTTCTATTTGCTAGAATTATTTTCCTTGATATGTACATCTGAGCACTGAACATAGTAGTCAGAACTGGAACTGGATTCCCAAAATCACAAAATGGGCCAGAACTGGGAAAAAAATGGGTTGAAGAACTGGACCACAAAATAATACCTAAAATACTCAAATTTGAATTAAAAAAATAGATCCATGTAACAATGTAAATCCAAACCATTAGACACTAAATGTTCAAAGTTTTCTTGTGCATGGTAAAAGGTGAATATATTATAATGGAATCATGACATAAGTTTTGGGATTACATATAGTTGAACTTCTGAGTGAAAATACATAAACAATTAAGCTTCTAAATGGCCTCTAGACTCAAGAGTCCAAAACATCATACTATTAACCAAATGAGTACATAACTCATTAGCACAATTTGAAGTTTACTTTCTCTTGGTCAATGGCTCCAACAGCTGCTGCCATTCAATTTTTAAAAACAGTTGGCAGGGGCACCAACCTGTTTGACCGAGGAGCAACAGTACGGTGGTCATGCCCATGAGTGTACTTCTGTCTAATTAGCATTGTTTGAAAACCCCTTGTTGAAATATTGCTTGCTTAGAAACTAAGCAAGATTGACCGACAGCCCATTCTCTATCCTGGAACTCCAGCCTTTACAAGAGCTTCACCATAAAAATAAGTAAATATATACAAATTAAAGAAAGCCACGAACCAAAGTTTAATTGAACAAATTGTTCAACGAGAAAAAGGAAGATATATAATTTTGATCTCAAGTTTTTAGCATAAGCTTGTTCGAAGAGGAGTTAATTTTGATCTCTAGTTATTTACGCATAAATTGTGAAGCAACATTTAAAAGGATCCCTATTGTCAGCTAGTAGGAAGAGTGATGTGTGATACACAGAACAAGTATTGTACACAAAATCTGGAAAGTTATAATAGTACCCGTTTTGTATTCCCTTCAATCATGCCCTTCCTTCGAACAGTGTCGACCAAAATTTCACGAGTGCTTGAACAAGGATGAAGCCTTTCTCCATCATTTGATCCCAAAGTTTACAAGCTTTGCTCAGCTTTTCTTCTCGGCAAAGACCTCCAATGACCAGACTATAAGTATGCTCATCCGGATAGCAACCACTCTCTATCATTTCTTCAAAAAGTTCAACCGCCTCACTTATTCTAAATGATTTGCAAAGCCGATTTATTAAAGCATTGTATGAAGCCACATCAGGATTAATTCCCTTTCTTACCATCAGATAGCAGATCACGGGCCTGTTCAGTCCTACCCATCCTGCAGAAGTGATTAATCACAGTGGTATAGGTAATCACATCAGGCGTAAAACCTTTCGTCCACATCTCATGGAAAAGCTCCTCTACGAGGTCAGGATGACCTTCTTCAAAAAACCCATTTATCAGTGTAGTGTAGGTGACAATATCTGGAACAATACCTTTCTGTAATATTTCACTCAGCAGCTTATAAGCAGTACCAGTTCTACGAAGTTTGCAAAGTGCATTAATAAGTGTGTTGTATGAAACAACATCACTTAAGCCAACAACCTCCATCGTTTGAGATACTAGCAGATCGCCTTTCTCCAATTTGTTTGCCTTGCAGAAGCCAACAATTAGCTCATTGTAACTATAGCTGTTAGGAACAATACCCTTATCTGTCATTTTAAGAAACAGCCTCTAAGACTCATTCAAATGGCCTTCCTTGGAGTGATAGTTGATCAAAATATTGTACGTAACCACATCTGGAACGCAGCCATTCCTCTCCATAAAGGCAGCAAGAATTTCAGCTTTGGACCCTTTGCCTGCTTTGCGAAAAGTGCCAATCAGGGCATTATATACAGAGCCAGGACCAACGTAAGACACTCCATGCAATGCTCAGACCACCATTCATATTTGGGAAACCGGGCCAACCAGGGGCAAGACCAGCAACAGCGTCATTCCATGTTGGGTTTGGAAAACTCCAGCCATATGACCAAGCACCTCCAAAAAAACGCAGCCCCAGCAGACCGATTCACCCATTTCGATGGCGGATTCATATGTGGCCGAAGGGTTCCTGGATTGATATGAGTAGACACCTCTTTTCCAGACCGACTCCATTGTCGACTCCAACCCTGCAGCCATACTGGATTTTGGGGCGAATGCAGGTCCAAAACCCTCGAGCCTAGTAAATCGGGGCGAATATAAACGAAAACTGTCCAGACCACTAAATGCGGAGGCGAATTTAGCGTTTTATGTTTTATGCGCTCTTATTTTTTTTGGGCTAAACCATAATAATTATTTATTTTTAAAATAATTTTGGGACTAATTATACAAAACTATACAAAAAGGTTTTATATAAAAAATTCGCCCCAATAAAATCTAAAACCCCTTAAATTTCGCCTTTGGGCTAAAATTCGCCCCTAAAATTATCCTGTACTTCTTTGTGTCCCTTGAGTCGGAGGATGGGGTCCTCCACGCAGATGGTGATACGATGGCACCCTACTGGTCAAATTTTGTGGAGGCATGTGATGAATTTGGTAGCCGAGTAGTGGTATAATTGGAAGATATCGTGTAACAGAGTATTGAACGTTGTGCTTGGGTGACTTTGGGTCATGTTAATCAACCGTCTATGATTGATGCAAGTATTTATGAAATCTGCGGGCGCGGGGATTTAGCGGGATGTTGCTGCGTCACATCTAGGCCCCAAACCAGCAAATTATCTCGAGCTGTTGGGCCTTACTGATGGCATCCTCTTTGGATATGGGATTTTGTTGTGCCACATCCTTCAAAATATCCATGGTGAGAGTTTTGAGGAACAGGTCTAGCAGAACTCGATCATCGGGTTCGGCTTTGCACAGACTACGACGTCGCTGCCATTCGTGAAGATGGTCCAAGATATGGACGACAGGGGTTTGCCTAAAGTGGGTCAGCAACTCCATTCCGAAATCATGATGGATGGGTAACTGAAAATAGGTCAGGAATGTAGTGGCGAGAGTGCTAAAGGTTCCATGTGTAGCAGAAGGTTGCTCCACATACCATTTCGCTGCCACTCCGGTTAGAGTGCATTGAAAGAGTCTTAGTCGAATAATATCATCAACGATGCTATTCGACGAACACCACAAGTGGAAATTCATAACATGATTTCCGGGGTCTTCCGCTTGCTTTCCTTCAAACTTTGGAATGTCCGAAGGGAGCTCCGTCGGCATGGGAGGCCATATGGGGTTGTGTGCAATGGGGTCATTTGTCGACTTGGTTAAATCTGGTAGGTTTAATGAAGTAAGAAAAGGTGACTGCGAGGTTGTAGCCATTGCGACTTGTGAAAACATAATGTTCTGGTTAGGAATAGGGTTTTTCTGCGATGTACCCTTCTGTGCGTTCAACTTTTTTCCTGAATGGGTAGCATTCCTCTACCCTATAGGGTTTGTGGGAGGAGTGGTGTGTGGTGACACTATGGGGGTGTTCACCGGTGTGGCATTGGGAGACCGACTAGGGTTCCTAACTGAAGATTCCCCAATAAAGGATGAACCAATAATGGTGGCCGTGTTTCGTATTTGACTGTAATATTCCCAATTAGTCATGAGCTATTTGGAATATTAATTTTTTATTATTTTCTTTGTTTAAAGAATAAGAGGGCAAAGGAGGTCCATATTTCTCCTTAATCATGAATAAATCAATGCAAAATGTGAAAGAAGCAAATCTTGGCAGCTTAATTGAAGCACCCTTGGTGTAAAAGGGGCTGGATCACTTTGACTGGGTCAAACTTCACCAAATCTACAACGCTGTCATGGAGGAGTGGCCATCAATGAGGTACAATGCAGTTTTATATGGAGATGCTTTGTGTGAATGTAGTGATATTTTTGGATGGGGCTTAGGGTTTGCAAGCTCATATTCTATTTAAGGAAGAGGATGGAAGCCATATGAGGTTGTTGATGTATATTATATTTCTAAATATATGGTCTGTTTAGACATATATCTTTCTCTCGCTGTCTAGATAATATAGAGTGTTGTTTAACACAGGGTGTTCTTGATCGGGAATCCCACCTCTTCCATTGAGTAGCTCTTGGAGGAGTCTTGCAATACATTTTCCACTATCTGGCTTAAGGCCAAGCTTCTTCTTTCAACTACAACGCAAATATTGTTGAGGTTTTGGTTGTTTTTGCAAGTTGCAGCAAGTGGAGACTAGATCTCTAGATATAGGCCATTTCAGTGCTCCTTTTCAGTGGAGGAGGTTTCCACTTCATTGGGAGGATAGTATTGGAGGGCTTTGAGCTCATTTTCAGATCTTGGCATCAAGCCAACCTTATTTCGATCCCTACAATGTAGTTTACTTCCAGATCTACATTATTCCTATAGGAGGAGTTGCAGGGTGCTTTAGCACACTATTTGGAGAGCTGATTTTCTAGTGATGGGGATTTGCCCTTCACTTTGAGGATATATTGGAGGAGGCTATTCTATTGATCATATCAGATTAGCCACACTTTCCAGATCTGTAATTTTCAGTAGATATGCAGTCTTAGATCTCAGATCTACAACTTGTGCTTGGTGTTTTTTTGAAAACCCTTGAGGGGCTCTTTAGAGGAGCTTGTATAGTGCATGGATCTGATATAGATCTAAATTTTGATGCACATATAAAATATAGATCTGATGTATAATATAATATTGTTGCAAAGCCAATTAAATAATGTTGTAAGGGTTTTCCATCTTTTATACATGGTTGCAGCACCTATTATTGCATGATTCTTGTCGATTGGAGGTTTGTATTTCCTGTTATGCATCTTATGGCCCATTTCTTATGTATATTTTTCTGTTGTAATAACATATGAAAGGTATCCATATTGGCCTCTTTCTTCATAAATGATGATCTGTGTTGTTGTTCCAACATTTTTCACTATATTCCCACTTTTCCCATTTGGGAATATTATAGTGGTATCAGAGCATCATCTTGGCACAACCCGTGCATTATAAAAGAAAATATGTCATCTGTAGAGGAAGAGCCTCTTATTGATAGAGAGAAGAGGTATCAAAAGAGAAGCCACATAATATTTTATTATACAAATGACAAAGAAGACAAGTGTAAAACCCCTTTATCTGGTGGTGAAGAGGAAGAGAAGGAGTTCCCTAAGATCCTTATTAGATCCATGCAAGACATTTATAGAGAGATGAAGGAGATGAGAATGGAAAAATTCAAGGAATCCCCTAAAATATTTCATCATGGAGAAGGCTCTGGCATGTCTCATCACTGGAATGATCAACCAGTGCATCAACCACAAGTTTCCCAACACTCTTCCATGCCTACATTTTTGGTTGTAGGAAATGAAGGGTTTCAAGAGCAAGAATCCCTTGAAGACTATTTCATGGAGTATGAATCTCAAACTTAGAAGTTCAAATATCACTTGAGTTTTCAGGATTTTTTTCAGGTGTAGGACAATATAAGACCAAGGCATCATCATAGATGTGGTGGATTCATTTAGAATCATGATCGAAATCACACTATGGGAAGATTATTTTTACCAAATTTCGATGGGTCATCCAAGTGTACTGCCAAATCCTGGGTAGAAAAACTTGACATCTACTTTCAGTTGAACAAGGTTCCAGAAATGGAAGCCATTAAGATTGCAGCGCTGCACCTTGAGGGTGAAGCGAATGACTGGTGGTTCTATGGCTTGTCTACATTGGGTCATGCCAATGTGACTGCTTATTCAGAGTTCATTAGAAGGATGGTGGAAAGATTTGATAGAAGATATCCAGAAGCACCATTCATGAGCCTTACAAAGTTGAAACATTTAGGTAATGTAGAAACTTACATCTCTAAATTTTTAAGACTTTCTGTTATGGTTCCTGATTTGTCTGTAGCAAGAAGGGTGTACATGTTCATTGATGGGTTAGATGAACCTCTTCATGGGCTGGTTAAGTCTATCGAGCCCACTACTCTGCATGATGCCATTGAAAGGGCTAGATACCTTCAATATGCATTGCCAAAAGCAAAGGCAACATTTCAGCATAAGCCCTCAAAGGGAAAGGAAGAAAAGGCTGCTCCTTCAAAGGAGAGTCAATAAAAAAAACCTCTTGATGATGATGTCCGGAGAGATCCAAGAAGAAGAAAGCTTTTCTTCACTTTCCAAGAATCTTGGGCACCTAGACATAGATGTGTAGATGGAAAAGCACATTACTTAGAGGTATTCTCAGATGATGAGGAGGAAGAAGAATAAGAACACGGGAGGGGTCACAATGCTGGAGTAGTAGGAGATGATCCACCACCACTTGGAGGTGAGGATGGGGTACTTGCTCCAATTAGAGGCAATCTTGCATCATTAAGAGTGATACCCAACTATCATGAAACTTCCACACAAGAAACAAAGATGAATTTGCACAGTGGAATTAGGGATACAGTGATCCCATCTATTATGCACACGAGGATGATCCATGAGACATCATTATCTTGTGGTAAACCCCCTGGGAGACCACCTGATTCAGATTTGGTGAAATATGTCTCACATCTTGATGCTCCTTTCATAGATTCGAAAGGATGGGAGCATTAGAAGACCAAAATAAAATGTTGAGAGGCATGGGTGAGCCCAAGGAGGAGGGAGATATTCTTCCACTATCACCATTACCCACTCTCTCATCTCATACTGCACTGAGAGGAAATGCTGCAACATTTGGGAGTGAAAACATTAAGGGGCAAGGACACCATTCCTTGTCTATGGAGACTCAAAAGATGATCTCACTTAGAGATAAATCTTCCATACATGGTAGAATATGGTAGCCACACATGCATGCTGTGATTAAAACAAGGAGGCATTGGATAGATGATAGCCTCCCATGGGGGACTAACTTTCAAAAACCTCAACCTTTACTTGAGCATGTGCATATGCAAGAAGGGCAGCAAGGAGGGAATACAAACCTTCCATTATATACCTTTGGCATGGGAGATGTCAAGGAGGAGAGTAGCCATATGACAAACATTTTTGTTGATAGATCATCAACGTTGTCACTATGGGAGATTGATCCATATTGGAAATCCCAACTGTTGGTGGATTATTCCAAGGATCTTCATACATGAATGATACTTGATGGCCATCTACATGAATAGGGCTATTCAGTCCAAGAAGTATTCATTTATTATCATGGTAGTATCTTCTTATCTAGAGCCTCCAAGCTCAAGGAGAAGTTGCTACAAAGGGCCTATGAAGAGTTCTTTTTCAGCCACACATATTCCATGAGATTCTACAACATCATCATGAGAAGCTACACTTGGAATGGCTTTGAAGAATAAATATATCATCATTTTCAAAGATGCATGAATCATGTGGAGTTAAGACAAAAATATAACTCTAGAAAGGAGTTAATTCAGCCACCTCTTTGTTCTTTTGAGAGAAGAGATAGATATATGTACCACTCCATTTGTTTTAGGAGGAAAGCTGCTGAAGAACATGTTTGTGTATGTAATGTTTCATTTGATTATTATTTTCATTATTTCACCATGTATATGCAGTCCATAACTCCAAGAAGGAGTAATATACCATATAGAATTCATGGCCAACTTTGGGCCAAAAAAATGTTTGAACATGGTCACTCCCTTGGAGGACAAAGGGAGATTTTGTTTCATGATAGGTGCATTCCTAAGGCACCAAACATATATCAAAATTTCAGCCATAGTGAGATGAATTGGGCAGCAAGTAAGTTGTGGGGAAACCACTTACTACATCATGATCCGATGCAGTCCAGAGATGCATTGCACTGGTTCCACATGTGGGACTATGAACCACCTCCATATGCACAAATTTATGTTTGTATGTATGTAGTTTTGATCCCATACATTGATGATGTACTTGTAAATTTTATGGGAATGTATGGAGGGAGGATGGGAGGTGTGTATGTGCCCTTTGGATGGAGATTCTCCATGTTCACTATGCTACATGTTTCAGGGAGAACGTTGGGAAAAACATGTTTGTTTCATTTGAACTTTTGTCTCCTTATAGGATGGATTATTTTCATCTCATGAGAAATTTGGAGGAGAAATTCATGGAGGGATGGATTGGTGAACACTTAGATTATGAAGGAAGATTATCACATTTTGGTGTCACCAACGGAGGGAAAAAAGAGTTGCAACACTCACCTTATCAGTTGCTTGAGGACAAGCAACATTTAGGAAGGGAGGACTGTAATATTCCCAATTAGTCATGAGCTAATTGGAATATTCATTTTTGTTTATTTTCTGTATTTAAATAATAAGAGGGAAAATGAGGTCCATATTTATCCTTAATCATGAATAAATCAATGCAAAATGTGAAAGAGACAAATCTTGGCAGCTTAATTGAAGCACTGTAATATTCCTAAATTAGCTGCAGCTAATAGGAATATTAATTTTTCCTTGTTTATTTTGCGTTTAATGTATTGATGAATAAATTGTAAAGGAGGACATGTAAAACTTTTGAAAATCAAGAATAAATCAATGCCTATGTTAACAGAGACATATCTGGGCTATGTAAATAAACTCTTTCAGGTGTGAAAGGGTTTAAATCACAAGAATGGGTCATCTTTGACCAAGTCAAACAACACAGTCTAGATGCATTGAACCTCTTTGAGGGACAACGCAGTTCTAGAAGGAGGTTGTAATGTGAAAAGGGTTAAGTGATTCAAGGTGGTTTAGGGTTTGGAAAGACTCCTATATTATAAAATGAAGAGGAGGGAAACAAGGAAAAGGTTGTTGAAGATTATTTCTGAAGGTCTATCTGCTTAGACATCCCTTGTTGGGACTTCCTATTCAGGAATCCCACCTCCTTTATTGAGCAGCTCTTGGAGGAGAATTGTGCTAAAATTGTCCACTATCAGGCTTGGGCCAAGCTTCACCTTAAATTATAGTGCTGCTCATGTTGAGGGTTGAGCTTTCTTGTGAGCTGCAGCAAGTGGAAGACTAGATCTGCTTAAATCTAGATGATAGCAGTGGTGCTTCTCAGTGAGTGTGTCTTTTAACCTCCTGGAAGAGTTAATTTACTGAATATAATTCAGATATACATCTTGGAATTAGGAAAAATGATCTTTAGAATTTACAGCACTGTCTCTCTCCCTAAGAAAATGTTATTTGCAGATCTACAACTGCAGGGTTCTTTGCTTGCATTTTGGAGGAGAGATCTACGGTGTTGGGATTCTTCCTTCACTGTGGTGATCCATAGATTGGCCAACCAATATATGTTTTGTTTCAGATATGATCTATTACGTACTTTTATTATTCAGAATTTCTGAATCATTCTACAGATCTGAATTTTTAGATCTTAGATCTACTTTCGGTGCTTCATGTTTTGAGCAAAACCCCAAGGGGAATGTATAGATCAACTCTTCTTGTACATGGATTTGTATTAGATCTATATTTTTATGTAAAAATATTATATAGATCTGAAGAATCAATAAACTACTGCTTCAGCCCTAAAAATAATGCTGTCACTGTTATGCAATCTTTTTACATGGTTGTAGCACCTCTTTCTTGAGGATTTCTTCTGTATTATTTCATGATTCTTCTGTAAAGTGTATGAGTTATGCCCCTGATATTATTTTTCAATATTAATACCTTATTTCAGTCATACCCTTCAGAAAATAACGCTCACATGCTTCAGTAAATTTCTGCATAATTCTAGTCTTGGGAAATCAAGGTTTTCTAGCCTAGTTAGGAAATGAGGAACTGTTTAACTTAGAAAAACTTATTTTTTTTTTCTGAAATTCGACATGGGATTCCATAATAACCATATCTATCATATAAAACTACTTTCCCATCTTATTTTTACACATATCTCTGAATACACACGTTTTAGGGCCTAAATCCTCACTTTTCCCCACCGTTTGCCTTGTAAAACGCTGTATAACTTTTCTGCTGTATATTTTACTGAATTTTAAGTTTTTTTACACCTGTATGAGGTACATGGATATAGCTCCACATTGGTAATAACTCAGATTATTCCCAATCTGTAGTTGTTCCTGAAAAAGGGATATTACAGTGGTATCGGAGCAAGATATTTGGCTCAGCCTGTGGCTTCAAGCAAAAGTGATGTATATCAAGGAGAAAGGTTAGAATGATGAATAATATGGGTTTATTATCATCATATTTAGATCTAAGAATAACCTCTCCAAGGAGGTTGAACAAGAAGAAGAAAGGAGAAGAAGTGAAACTCCTAGAAAGTTTCAAGAGCAGAAATATCTTCTGATCAGATCTACAAGATCTATACATGAGGAAAATTCTGAATCCTCATCTCATAGATATGTGCACTCAGCCATATCACCAAATATTTAGCGTTCTGTCTATGATTTATTCATGAAGAGGAAGAAAGGAGGTGTGCCTAAGAAGGAGACTCTTAGAGAGTATTTGGAGGAGTATGAAGCTCAGTCCAAGGAGTTCAAAGATAACTTGAACTTCCAAGGATTATGCAAGATCAAGGAGAGTAAAGTCACAAAGGAGGAGCAACATGGTAAGGGTAGATTCTATCTATCTATCTTTGATGGATCACCTAAATGTCGAGTCAGGGTTTGGGTGGAGGAGCTAGATAACTTTGTGCAACAACATCAAGTTTCAGAGATTGAAGCCATCAAAGCAGCAACGCTGCATTTTGAAGGTAAAGAATATTCTTGGTGGTTATTTGAGTCTTTTTCGTTGAAGAATGAAAATACACCTACTTATGCAATATTTATTGCAAGATTGATAGAGAGGTTTGATGAAGCTCCATGCATAACATCTTTTGTTGACACTATCAAACCACATCAGAAAAATATTTTGCATGAGTTGGAAGGGTCTATGAATCCAACTCCATTTCTGAAAACCATGGAAGAAGGTGTAAGCTTGTTTGACACCTTTCCAAGGGCAAGATCTCCATTGGATGAAGGGATTCCTTCTCAAAAAGAAGGCATGAAGATCACTCCTTCAATAGAGGGCCAAGATATAAGGTCTCTTATTGAGGGTGAGGCAACTTCAACTATTGAAGAGGAGGATGGGGAAAAAGGAGCTAATAACGCAGTCATGACAAGAGCACCTCCAGCATCTCATGAAGAGGAGGATGGAGCACTTGCTCTAAGAAGAGAAACTCTTGCACTCTTGCAAGGAGTTCCAAAAGATCTCACACATGGAGATCTTGATACAACACAAGAGAAACATGCATCATCATTGTCAAATGATGAAGTCTTGAAGATAGAAGGAGGAAGAGAGGAGGAAGAGCATCTCAAGAAGAAGAGCATATACCCTTCTCTATTTCAAGGGTTGGGAGACCAAAGAAGGCAAGAGAATCCATGCAGAAATGGTAGGGGAAAATTTGTCCACCAACATCCACATTCTTCTCTGTGCCTTGATGCCTCTTTGCAAGGAGGCATTCCACCAAGAAGACCTCCTGATTAGAGGAAAACTAAAGTGTTCTCTCAAATATGGGTAGCATTTGTATACTTGGCTAATGAAAGAGCCTTGGGAGAAGCAAGCACAACGCAGAGGATCTTTCATGATTTCAGAAAAGAGGTAAGCAATTTTTTGAATAGGACATTGTTATCTTCCATTCATTCATCTATGCTGAGAAATGAAAGATCAGAAATCTATGATGGTATGGATATGAGGATACATGAAAAACCATATCTTTTGGGAAACCCATGGTCTTCTCACTTACAAAAGAGATTTCTGAACATGACAAGAGGATCTTAATACTCTTGCATACATGGGCCAAATTGAGGAATGATTGTAGGACAAGAAATTTCCAAGGGGAAGTTGATTTCCACATGATTCAATCTTGTCTTGAGCAAGATCAGCTGCAAGGGAGGCAGCAAAATAAAGTTTATGGGACTCCAACATGTGACCTTGGCATCAAGTATCTCAAAGAGGAGAGTCATGACATGATAGGGGCTGCATTTCAGACATCTACAGTGTTATCATTCCTGGGGAGCCTAGATCCTTATTGGGATTCTCAACTTTTGATGGAGTACAACAAGGACCCTTTCACATGTGAGGTTCTTGATGGGAAGGTAATGGATGGGAGGTATAAGGTAGTTGGAGGAGTCATCTATTTCCATGATCAGATTTATTTGGTTAAAGGCTCCAAGCTCAAGGAGAAACTGCTGAATGCAACCTATGAGATCCTACTTTCCAAACCCACTGGTTTCATTGGAGCATATCATACTATCTTGGATGGATTCATGTGGGAGCATTTCAAAGAGGAGGTGCACTCTCATATGAAGAAGTGCATGGACCATTTTTTAGATGAGGAGGAACATAGCTCTTGGGAAGAATTTTCATCTACACCTCCTTATTCATTGAGTGTGAGAGGAGGCTCATCCATGAGCAACCTTGCTGATTTTAAACAAGTGTATGAAAAATATTATATTGTTGAATCTCATGATGTATACTTGTATTTTTCTAACACTCATTTGCAGGGCTTTGCTCCAAGAGGGAGGACTATTTATGATGGGATTCATGGGCCACTTGAGGCCATGAAATTTATTGATGGTGATAATCCTTTAGAGGATATTGGAGGGGAGATACACTTCCCATGGTGTGACTCCTTTACACCAATCATAAAACACCTTCTCCAAGCATGCAAGAAGGATGGGGCAGAAAGCAAGTGTTGGAGGAAACACTTGTCATCTTCTATTCTATGGCAGTTGAGGGTAAAACTGCGCTGGTTGCACATGAGGAGGCATCTTCCTTCTCCTTTATCATATATGGAAACTAGCATGATCTTAATCATGATTCCACATGCTGAAGATGTTCTTATTCTTGGGAACATGGTTGGAGTAGAGACACATTTGTGGAATGTGTCCTTGGGGAAAGGAGTTTCCCACATTATTTTCACTACATGTTCTAGGGGGAGCATGGGAGACCATATGGCCACTATAGCACATCACTTGTCTCTTTATGATGTGGACCATATGATTGTATGTAGCACTTGCAGCATGCCTTTCATGGGCATTTGGGAGGAGCTTCACTATGAGTTACCATGCTGGAAGGTAATTCATTTAATTTGGATGATAGCATGGAGGTGGAAGACCTTCATTGATGGTGAAATTCCCCATTATGACCATCACTCCTATCTTTATGAGGCCATGGATCAGCAAGAAGGTTTCCATATAGACCTTCCTTTACTTCGTAATGAGAGTTATTTGGTTTATCTACCAAAGGCCACTTTGCACACTTGGGAGGAACCTTTGGGAGAGGGAATTATTGCAGAAAATTTGAAGCAATGGTGGAGACTGTTGAAGGAGGAGGCCACAAGAAGAAGGGGGGAGATTTTGCAGCACCCTTGTAGTTTCTTGAGTACAAGAAAAATTTGGGAGGGGGAGACTGCAATATTCCTAAATTAGCTACAGCTAATAGGAATATTAATTTTGCCTTGTTTATTTTTCATTTCATGTATTGATGAATAAATTGTAAAGGAGGACATGTAAAACTCCTGAAAATCAAGAATAAATCAATGCCTATGTGCACAGAGACATATCTGGGCTATGTAAATAAACTCTTACAGGTGTGAAAGGGTTTAAATCACAAGAATGGGTCATCTTTGACCAAGTCAAAGAGCGCAGTCTAGATGCATTGAACCTCTTTGAGGGACAACGCAGTTCTAGAAGGAGGTTGTAATGTGAAAAAGGGTTAAGTGATTCAAGGTGGTTTATGTTTTGGCAAGAATCCTATCTTATAACAGGAAGAGGAGGGAAGCAAAGAAAATATTGTTGAAGATTATTTCTGAAGGTCTGTCTGCTTAGACATCCCTTGTTGGGACTTCCTGTTCAGAAATCCCACCTCCTTTCTTGAGCAGCTCTTGGAGGAGAATTGTGCTAAAATTTTCCACTATCAGGCTTGGGCCAAGATTCACCTTACATTACAGTGCTACTCATGTTGAGGGTTGAGCTGTCTTGTGAGCTGAAGCAAGTGGAAGACTAGATCTGCTTAGATCTAGATGATAGCAGTGGCTCTTCTTAGTGAGTGTGTATTTTAACCTCTCGGAAGAGTTCATTTGCTGAATATAATTCAGATCTACATCTTGGCATTAGGCCAAATCATATTTAGAATTTAATGCACTGTCTCTCTCCCTAAGATAGTGTTATTTGCAGATCTACAACTGCAGGGTGCTTTGCTTGCATTTTGGAGGAGAGATCTCCGGTGTTGGGATTCTTCCTTCACTGTGGTGATCCATAGATTGGCCAACCAATCCATGTTCTGTTTCAGATCTGATCTGTTACTTAATTTTATTATTCAGAATTTCGGAATCATTTTGCAGATCTAAAGTTTTTGATCTTAGATCTACTTTCGGTGCTTCATGTTTTGAGAAAAACCCCAAGGGGAATGTATAGATAAGCTCTTCTTGTACATGGATCTATATTAGATCTATATTTTTATGTAAAGATATGATATATATCTGAAGAATCAATGAAATTCTACTTCAGCCCTAAAAATAACGCTGTCACTATTATGCAATCTTTTTACATGGTTGTAGCACCTCTTTCTTGAGGATTTCTTCTGTATTATTTCATTCTTCTTCTGTAAAGTGTATGAGTTATGTACCTGATCTTATTTTTCAATATTAAGACCTTATTTTAGTCACACCCTTCAGAAAATCACGCTCACATGCTTTAGTAAATTTTTGCATAATTCTAGTCTTGGGAAATCAGGGTTTTCTAGCCTAGTTAGGAAAGGAGGAACTATTTAGCTTAGAAAACTTATTTTTTTTTGTTGAAATTAGACATGGTAGTCCCTCATAACCCTAGATATCATATCCAACTACTTTCCCATCTTATTTTTACGCATATATCTGAATACACATGTTTTAGGGCCTAAATCCTCACTTTTCCCCACCTTTTGCCTTGTAAAATGCTGTATAACTTTGCTATTGTATATTTTACTGAATTTTATGTGTTTTTACACTTGTATGAGGTGCATGGATGTAGATCCACATTGGTAATAACTCATATTATTCCCAATCTGTAGCTGTTCCTGAAAAATGGATATTACAGAATTGAAGCACCATTGGTGTAAAAGGGGCTGGATCACTTTGACTGGGTCAACCTTGACCAAATCTACAACGATTTCATGGAGGAGTGGCCATCAATGAGGTACAAAACAGTTTTATATGGAGACACTTTGTGTGAATGTAGTGATCTTTTTGTATGGGGCTTAGGGTTTGCAAGCTCATATTCTATTTAAGGAAGAGGATGGCAGCCATATGAGGTTGTTGATGTAAATTAGATTTTTGAATATATGTTCTATTTAGACATATATATTTCTCTTGCTGTTTAGCTGAGATAGAGTGCTATTTAGCACAGGGTGTTCCTGATCGGGAATCCCACATCTTCCATTGAGTAGCTCTTGGAGGAGTCTTGCATTACATTGTCCACTATCTGGCTTAAGTTCAAGCTTCTTCTTTGAACTACAACACAGATCGTGTTGAGGGTTTGGTTGTTTTTGCAAGCTGCAAAAAGTGGAGACTAGATCTCAAGATCTAGGCCATTTCAGTGCTCCTTTTCAGTGGAGGAGGTTTCCACTTTATTGGGAGGACAGTGTTGGAGGGCTTTGAGCTCATTTTCAGATCTTGGCATCAGGCCAACCTTATTTTGATCCATACAATGCAATTTACTTCCAGATTTTTGTTATTGCTGTAGGAGGAGTTGCAGGGTGGTTTAACACACCATTTGGAGAGCTGATTTTCTAGTGATGGGGATATTACCTTCACTTTGAGGATCTGTTGGAGGAGGCTATTATATTTATCATATCATATCAACCACACTTTCCATATCTATAATTTTCATTAGATATGCAGTCTTAGATCTTAGATCTAGAACTTGTACTTTGTGTTTTTCTGAAAACCCTTGAGGGGTTCTTTAGAGGAGGTTGTATAGTGCATGGATATGATGTAGATCTAACTTTTGATGCACATATAAGCTCTATATCTGATGTATAATCTACTGCTGTTGCAGAGCTAATAAAATAACACTGCAAGGGTTTTCTAGCTTTTATACATGGTTGCAATACCTCTTATTGCATGATTCTTCTCCATTAGAAGCTTGTATTTCCTGTTATGCATCTTATGGCCCATTTATTATGTATATTTTGCTACTGTAATAACATATGAAAGGTCTCCATATTTGCCTCTTGCTTCATAAATGATGATATGTGTTATTGTTCCAACATTTTGCACTATATTCCTGCATTTTCCATTTGGGAATATGAAATTGACGTCTAAATGGTGAAAGACCTGGAACCCCTCCCGCTAATGGGGGGAGGTCCAAAAGATGTCAAGATCGACGAGGTCCCATTGGGTCCATTCTAGTGTCGACTAGGTATGGCTTTGGAAATATTTGAGAGGATAGAGATCATAATCAAAGCAAATTTTGATCACATACATAAAACAAAGCGAAAATAAAATAATTTTTCCCTTTAGATTAATCCTATGTGATCAGTCAATCAAAAAATATGGTTTTTTTTTAATTTGCGTATGATAATCAAATCCTAGAAGACCTAATCGTCCTCACACACTCAAATGTAACTAGGCCTTGAGAAGATATCTTGCGAATTCTGGCACAACATCTCGTAAGAGCTGGTGATGCCCCCAGTCAACCAAAGAAAATCCACCAAGGTAAGGGAAGAGGATCTAGTGCTTGCCTGCACCGTCACCTATAGGGAAAGGATGCCGTAATTTTGGTCACTAAGTACCATCGTCCCACGTGAGAATTCGAGTCTTGGGCTTCTTGGTAGTTCAACTAACAATACCGAGTATCAGCCGGGTCAGGTTTCCCCAACTGATACCACACGCACTGTGCCTAAGCCTAACTCCCTCTGAATCAGGTCTCTGCTACGCTTAGGTTGTTGAATTCTTAGTTAAACTGAGAGGGGGGGGGTGAATCAGTTTAATACATACATGTGATTTTTAAATTTTTCATTAGCTTATTTACAACTTACTTTTATAACCAACCTTAGTATATGAATAGACTTAATATGTTGTAGCAAGCATTAAATTAATGTGACATCAAACTTATTATGAGAGCAGCAAACATTAAGCAGATTTGGTAAATCATCTTAGCACACAGGCAACACAGATAGAGACAACAGATATAAGTGGAATCCCATAAAGGGAGAAAACCACATCTTATTATTGTTGTGATGCAAAGGCAAGCTCCAACTCCCTCTCACCACTATTTTTCTGCAGGCACCTATCTACAGGAGGCTCCAACCTCAATTCTGCAAGCTACAACTTGCAAGGAAGCTACAAATCCCTTCAATTTTCTACAGGAACCAACCTACAGGAGGTTCCAACTTCAGTCAGCTACAACTGAAAGCTATCAAGCTTCAACTTGATAGGGAAGCTCCAACTTCCTCAATTTATCAAAAGAAATGTTTGCTGATTTACCTCAGATATCAGCTCTATTCTGTAGCATCTCAATCTGCTCCTCTCTTCCTTACCTTCTCTGCCTCAATCTTCTATACTTTGCATTCACTATCCTTACTCTCTCTAACCTCTCTATGTATATCAAGTTGATATTATATATATAGTTCATCACATGACTGTTTGTATTCCACAAGGAATTTGGAGTGAACAACCATGAATCTTTGACTTCTGTCTTCTCATTCCTTTGTCCAACTCATTTTAAAAATATAACAATATGTACAAGTTTCCATGTTACAGTGGGATTTTTCTTTTCCTTAGGATACTTGCCTTTGCATCACAAACAATATAAAAAAAATTAAATATTTACATTTTCAATTTCAATACATAAACTTTGCTCAGCCCTTGGCTTGTTGGTTTTGTCCTTTCTATTGCTGTCGTGCAACTGTCCTGCATACCTCTGTTTACTACAACTCTATGCACCTGTGCGTGTATACCTGTCAAACCTGCAATCTTTTTTTACATCTGTTAGCCCCATACTTTCTCTCTCTCTGTGAATATAAAATGGATACAACAAATTTGTACTCAATACAATTCTCGATCTAGGCAATTTCAATATTTTTTTAATTTCTGCACTGGCAATTTGAATCAATATCGAATCTGCTCCATCAGAGGCTAAAATCATTGTTGCAAACAAAATAATTTTATATCTGGGCAGAATATTTTCATTGCTGAAGCTCCTTGATGTCCGGACTAACCTCGCTCTTCTGTTATATATAAATATATCACCATGTATGCATATTGATATGCATCAATATTTCGGCTTAACTCCAAGTCGAGCTATCGCTTTATTGTCTCTTCGAATAAATATTCACCTTTTGTCTAAAGCCTGCATCACAAGTCATATTGACCTCCATCATTTATAATAAATCACATTATGTATTGGCCGCTTTATATTCATATATTGCAATCAAATGTTGTAAGACTTTGGATAAGCCTTGGGTCTTATATTACGATCCAATCCAAAATAAATCGAATCACCAACTCTAACATTTGAAAGGTTTGGGCCCCAAAACTGTTAATCGCAACTGAATTCTTTTGATTGTGATTGTATCCTTTGTAATTGTCCCGATGCGATTGAGCACAATCACATCCTTCTATGGGATGTTCCGATGTTCTGCCCTTTTCCGATGCAATGGCATACCTTTTAAGCCGGACCTCAAACATATATGACTCATGTTCATAAACACATCGGGTCCGCCACAATTCACACATAACACCTATAATTCCGACTTCACATAACAGTGCCTCCTCAATCAACGGCTGTGGTATTATCGCGTTCCCCTCTGGCAGATCAATGGTGGTCGCGCAGTTAGATCGCACGAAGTTTAGTCCTCCAAACTTAAGCGATGAATTGGGGCCCAGTGGTTAAATTCCGCTCACATCCAACGGTCACTGTATTTTTGCGCTTTTTGCGCTTCAACCCTCCGATCCTACGACAATCGCACGAGTTAGATGCACAGGCTTTAACTCGCGATGAGAGCGGGTTCTCCAAACCACTTAAGGCCACGTGTCAGCCAATAGCATTGATCGCTTTCAATTTGGAAATACCGCTTATCGTACAAAAGCGGTGTGATATGGGTGGGGCTGGTTTCACAAACCCGCTGTCATTGCTCCTCACGGTTCCAATTCCTCTTACTCACGGTTCCAGGTTCCGTTTCTTTTGACCTTGTATTTCTCTATGTTAATTCTGTGGCATATAATTTCTTTATCCATCATGCTTTAAAAATAACTCCACCCTTAATTGTAAGTCAAAAGCCCTCGACGATTCTGTAGACTCTATGTGCCATTGCTCTATTGCCAATCCCGAGTTCAAATCCTCAAAAACAGAGTATATAATGCTGGTTCACTGCGGTGGAATGGAAATCGATCCATGTCGAGCTTTATTCTTCATCGATCCTCTTCAGACCTTCATATCACTTCCGCACCTTCGAAGCTCATATAACTCCACGATTCTGATGCACAAATTCTACAATTCCACTGGTTACTTCTCGGTTTCCTTCACGAGCCTAATTCACCCATGCTCGCATATATAATTCAGAACCCTCAACCAGAACCAAGGTCCTTCTTCAGACAGTGAACCCCCAAATTCAATTTTATACCAATGCCTTGCACAGAGGCATCTAATTCAATAAGACTCAATGTGATTCCAGCTCGGTTTCACTCAATCTGTGAATCCAATTAACGTTCTTTAGGCACTGTAAAATCAAGTCAGCCCAGCCTTAATTGATTGACTCCCAGGGCAAAAAGTTCTTCTTTGTATAGAATAAATTTCCTCATTATATAGACACATGAATTCACTTACAAGACTACTTGTCCTAGCCAGATTTTCAGTTCGATGGCCCTTCTACAACTACCTTTGCTTCATGTCTCATGCTCTCTACTGCTCGACTGTTTCATATTTTTACTTTGCTTCTCTCTTTGTTGCCTCTGCTTTTGTTCTTCTTATGCTCCCTGTAAATGTTACCTGTTGTCTTCTCCTTTGCTTCTACTGCTATCCTTTTCCTGTCTCTGCCTCTCCTGCCTCCTCTGCCATCAATGACAACATTCCCAACACGGATTTTCTTTTCCGTGGGCTGATAGGCGGATTTGAAAGTTCCCTAAATAGTCAAATTCTATGTTTCGAGATCAAGAATGATCAAGGAGGCTTATTGGACGCCTACCCCCTTGATGATAACTTAGACTATAAATTCTTTTTTGGCCCCTGTGGGGAGAATTTAGTGAGTTTTGTTAAGTTAGTTTTAGGTGTATTTTATTTGCTTAGGGTGTGGATGTGTGTGAGAAAAAATTGAACAAGCACATATTTTTAACATGTGGATATGTGATGATCTTTTTCAAAATCCCTATTTAAACTATGTTCTATTGTTCCTTGCTCAAAAGAAAAACATGCACAGATGTGGGCCGCTTTCTATTTTTCCTAGTTAATCTATGTGATCAACTATAGGGAGATGGTGAGTTGTGAATAAAGAGTGTTCATATGCTTGCCTAGGATCATGAGGTGCAAAGGAAGCAAAGATTACTTGTTCTTCTATTGAATGGTTCGATCTGGATTTAAATCCTAGTGCAAGGGTGAACTAAACTAATGGGTACACACTAGGAAAATGATATGAAAATGGAACTATTTGTAATGCTATGCAAAATATACATTTCCATTTAATTAAGTGCGTAAAGTATTCTCCATGTCTTGCGGAGTTAAACAAAGTGTTTAAGGTAATTGTTTAGAGGTTTTTGTGTGAAATGTTAATTAAATTCTTGTTTAACATAATATATCGAAATACACGGTAAGATTCACCATAGCACAACACCTTGAGCGGTAGAAGCAGTTCACCCCTCTTGGGCTACATCTGCCGGGTCCAAGGCTCCCAATGGGCATGTCCTTGCTCTATTAAGTTGATAAAAATGGTTATATAGTGAAATATATGCCTAAACAGGAAAAAAAAGCCGTGAATTTGACTTCAAAACACATAAGTAAGCTAAAAATGGCTTTTGTTTCACCTCAAATAGTGAAGTACAACCCAATACAACTCCATCTTCCTGATGGCCCTATTGGCTTTTTCCTCTTCCTTGAAGCAAAAATGGCTGAAGAAAACCTCTGTTCGCTCTACAACCTGTCCCAAACACTCCATAATGCTCAAGAAACCCAAAATTGACTAACATTTCGTCCAATTTGGTTCATATTGAGGGAGATATGGCAAAAGCAAAGTTTCCCAATATTCCCTAAACAAACTCCACCAAATGTGGAGAAACTGTAGATAGTAGTGCCAAAGTTGGCCGACCTCCAAAATTATCGGACCCACCATAACTGCCACCATCTCTAATTCTGGATTAGTTTAATTTTAATGAAGGATTAAGGGCGGTTAATACTGTTTTAACAACCAAACACATTTTGCGCTAATGAATGCGAATTAGTGGTTAAGCCACAGTTTATTGCTAATTAAACCACATTAATGTTTTTTTTTTTTCCATCGGTTCAGAGACCCTTGGTCACTGGAGTATGGTCGTATGAGGGAGGGGCTGGCCCTTGTGGGCTAGCCCTTCCCGGTTCTCCAAACACACCAACAAAAAACTTTAAAAAACACGCGCCAAGTGCAATGGTAAGAAATGGTTGGTAGGCAGAGTGGTAAATCGCACGAATGATTTGGCTGAGGTTTGTTGTTCAAATCCAAAAGACTCCAGAAACATTTTTAGCCATGACCCCTAGGCCATGTGGCAGCCTTGGATTGGCCCACAAATTTCAAAGTCAACCCATTAACAAATCCAAATCTGCCACTTGTCAATACATAATTCACCCAAATGGAATATTCTAGGGAATATTCCAGGGAATATTGTGAGGAATATTCCTTAGAATATTCTTTTTTAATTTTTCCAAAATTAAAAAGTCAAACTTGGTCAACTCACTTTTGGAGTTTATTGGTGACTTCAAACCTTCATAACTTTCACATATGACGTCGGATTTGAGTCCCATTTGCAGTGCTAGAATCACAGCGACGAGGCCTTTCTAGACGTTTAAGTTGCAACCAATTATAAGAATTTCAATTTTTGAGCATTTTTTTCAACTTGGACATGATCATTTGATCACACCTCCCAAATGGGAAGCTTTTGGACCCCAAAAGATCTCTTATTTACAGAAATTGAAGATGAGGACTGATTCTCCACTCTTCCAACCTTGAACCACTGAAATATTCTTGACTTCTTCAAATTGAGTTTCTCATAAGAAGATAAATTCTTCCTTGAATCTGCAGACCGACTGTTGCTAACCTTGACTGAGTCATGATGCAAATTTTTGAAATTTGCAGAACAACAACTATAATTTTTAGAAAACATACTGCTCCTACAATGGGCTACCTTCAAAGGAAACTGAAATTGAGATTCACCTTGCCAACTGTCCTTATAGCGAATTTTTGCCAAATGAGCCATTTACTTGTGTCGATTCACGACCAAGTTTTCTTGCCATACCAATCTGCCATTTTGAAACTAGAAATGACCCATGGTGAAATTTGTGTCCTCTTTTCTTGCATGCTTTTCCATTTCTTGGATTCTTGCACCACTTTGCATCAACACTTTGTTCTCTGCACCGATCGACACCAAAGGCACTTTCTGCAGCATCTTGTCATCTTCTTCCAAAAATGACTTGCTTTCAGACTGAAACATATCATCATTTACATCAGCAATAACATGAAATGGATTATGTACAAAATATTTTTTCTTAATCATCAAGAAATTCAAATTTTGACTTGCATTGACAAGCCTTTTCAATTGCCTTGCATTCACTAAAGAAGATTCTAGCTTCTTCCGATGTGCTCTCACAATAAACTCCTTGCCATCCTTGAACATGTGATACTTGTTCTCATGGCAATGGAAGATAGCTTTTTTGTCATATAAGTATGGACTACCCAACACCACACCTATAATGTCAAGCGGTACCACATCTGGTTCAACCATGTCAACATAATGAGCTGTTATGGTGAAGCACAACATGCACTTTTCCCTTCACGAAACAGCATAAATTCATGTTGAGCTCCAAGAATGTTCTTTCTTCCACCACATTCCACTCCATTTCTTTTTTCCATTGTTAATATCAGGCTCAAATGATCAATAGAATTAGTTAAAATTTCTTTGAGAATGAATATCATGACTAACTTGCTATGTTTTTATGATTTTGTCATTGTAGTACTTTTTGAACTAAATCTAGCTACAAAATGCAGACATTCTGTAGCTAGTTGCCAATTCTGCAGCCGTCTTCATGTCTACACAGGTTCCAGGTGTCATATCAGAGAAAAGCACATATGGTCGTATTCCACATCATCTCCTTATCATTTTTGCTCTCCACGAAGTTTGAACGGAATCCTGTAGGTGGTTATGTACGTGGGAACTCAAATTAGGAGGTAGACTCCTAACAGGATAAGAACAGTCCAGATGTCCGTAATCATATTACGAGACCACCTTCAGAGTTCTAGTTTGATTCTAATTAGGAAAGACAATTATTCCTATGTTATCTCAGATACGGTTATGTAATTTTGTTATAAATATGCTCGGGAAACCGAGGGACAAGGTTAGATTTTGATGGTTGATTGCTAGATTTTAGAAGTCCGAAAACACTCTGTTTTGAAGTAATTTCTCTTTAATGAAAGAAGCATCATTTCCTTGAAAGCGTTGAAGTCAATCTTGAAGTAGATTTCGTGCTACTCTAGTGGTAGAGGGCCCCTGCCTCCTGAGCAGCCTTGTTTATACAGTTTAGATAAGTATTTTAGTCTCGTTTTCATTTCTAGCTTAGGCAAGTTTTTGAAGTTTATGTTCATATTTGTTTACATTAATTATCACAGCTAGACTTACTCTTATAAACTCTTCCAAAATATCATTACGATGAATAAGGCATAGTTGTGGTATTGTAGGTTTTAGTTGCATTTCCTTTTGTTAATTATCACAGTTAGACTTACTCTAATAAACTCTTCCAAAATATCATCATGATGAATAAGGCATAGCTGTGGTATTGTAGGTTTTAGTTGCTTGTTTACACTAAGTGTCACAGCCGGTCTTACTCTTACAAACTCTTCCAAAACATCATTAACAATGAGTAAGAGACAGCTGTGGTGTCTTAGATTCTAGTTGTATTTGCTTTCAGTTTTATGTTTATGTTCAATTGCATTGAATAATACAACCATACTTGTTTTCACAAACTCTTCCAAAATATCATTCATATTGAACGAGATGGGATGTAGAATTCCTTAGGTTAGTTGCATGTTAATTTAGTTACAACACTCCGGAGGTAGAATGCATTTAGTTCAGCTTTGTCACTACATTTCAGTTTGATAATGGCATTTTAGTTTAACACTGTTCACTGTACTCCAAGTAGACTAGTAGCACTCTAGTTTAGTCTTAGCTCACTGTATTAACATTCCAGTTTAGTTGCTATCCATTGCATTTTAAATTTTATTAGTTGTTAAATTTAAATACCATGGTCTTCATTATTTACAAAACTTCTTTTGTTCCAAACTCATATTAATACATAATCATCTGGACAGAAGCTAGTATCAGTCTCAGGCCTGGAGTATTTTGCAACCTTTTTACCATTTCACAAACAAGCCTTTTCTCAAAGACTATTCTAAAAAGGAAATCTATAACTTTTGAGTGAGGCCTAGTGGTGTTAAATTGAGTTGCAGAACAGAATTAGAAGCTAGTTTAGAGTAGAAATCTTATTGTGCTACAAATGCTCTTTTCCAAATATATTCCAATAAACCTTTAATCATGGATGAGATGTTGTAACATTGTAAGTTGATTGTTTGATTGTTTAATTAGGAGAACTTCATTTACACTTAACTTGTCCATTTCTCAAGCTCTTCCAACACATCTTTAATGAATGAATTGGATAAGTTTAAGCTCATGTTGTGATTTATTTCCTTGAAGTCATTATCAAGCTTTGCATTTGTTGTTTGCTAGCCATAGTTTAGGCTTTGTTCTGTTTTAGTATTTGCATTTGTTATTTGCCATCCATAGTTTAGGCCAATAGCTTCTTTTCACCATCATTTAGTTCTTTCCCTTTTCAAACATAAAACAATAAAACCAAAAACATCAGAAAACACTAAACACAACGTAGTGAGAAACAAATACCTAGGCACATATAGTGCACCACACTTCAGCAGTTTACCAACCCTGGTTGATAATTAATGAACTCAATTTAGGAACACTAGGTTGAGCACAAACATTTTGGCGCCGTTGTTGGGGAAGTGTAAATAGGTAGCCTTGTTTCTTAACTCCCAAAAACAATTTTATGCGTAGAGAGAGAGACTCAAGCAGTAGATTCTTAAGAAGCAGAAGCTTGATTCCTAGAACACCACTTGTTTCACCCAGACCAAGAGCCAACACACCTCCAACTTAGACCCACATTCCATCCTTTACTGATCCTAGACTTCCAGAAGACTTAAGATCAGATATTCCATTAGAAAGACCTTCCACTTCATCCACTGAGCCTGTCTTAGAAGAAGATTCAAGGATCCCTGCTAGAGACACAAACTTTTCCACTTCCACAGAAGAATCAACTATGGCAGAAGAAGGGGGAGGAGGAGTATTTAATGGAGAACACACATTATTTGGAGGGGGTATAGGTAGAGGTAGAGGAGAAGGAGGTAGAGGTGCAGAAGGAGAAGGAGGTAGAGGAAGAGGTAGAAGAGAAATGGGAATCTCTTTTGGGTTTCCTATAGTAGATGAAGAAACCAATACAACTATGAAAAACATTTCACCCTCTATCCTTCCAAACTTCTATGGACTTAAAACTGAAGATCCTGAAACCTTCCTATTTGAATTTGAAGTCCTATGTAGAACTTATGACTACTTACAAGATGCTCAAAAACTTAAAATATTTCCTTCAACATTGAAAGGAGCAGCATTGAAGTGGTTTATGAGTTTGATCAACAGTTCTATTAGGACATGGGAAGACATGAAACAAGCATTTCTAGAGAGGTATTTGGATTATTGTATGCTAGTTAATCATAAGGAGGAAGTGTTCAAGATGATACAAAAAGAGGATGAAAACCTGGAAGATTTGTTGGAGAGATTTCATTACAACATCAAAAGAGAAAAAATGGAGAACTTAGATCAAGACACCTTAAAAGCTCTCTTGTTGAAGACAATTAGGGGTGAATGGTTGGATATCCTTAACATGATGGGAAAAGGGGATATATCTCAGCTCACATTACCTGAAATATCTGAGTTATGTATCAACCTTTCAAGAGGAAAATCTAAAACTGTGAAAGGACCAAGAGACCCTGCTCTTGCAAGGGTAAGTAAGTCTGCTTCTGGGACAGTAAGTAGGGCAGAGATAGGACATATGCTTGATGAATTCAAATCTGACATCTTAGGGAGTCTTAGTGAACAAATAGACACCCTTAAGTTACAAAACAAGAAAAAAGCTGAATCTGATGCCTTAGCAATCTTTTGTCCCAAATGTAGAAAGAAGCATGCCTTGAGAGAGTGTCCTTTGGATGCAAAAGTTGTAGAGACTTGTGTAATTTTTTCAGAAAAACATGAGACCAAGAGTTTTCCTTCACTTCCTAGTCTTAAAGTTGTCTTTCAAGAAGATACTCCTACAAGTTCCACAGAGTCTCTAGAAGGCCTTGGCAAGGACCTCAAACACAAGGATTTCATGATCAAATGTATAATCAACCCCCACCAAATTGGAATTCTTGGCAGCAACCTTGGCCCCAATTTCAAAATAAATCTCAAGCTTGGGCACAAGGTTCACAAAATCCCTATGGAAGATACTCTTAGTACTATCAGTATCCACCATCCTATCCACCATATCCACATTTTCCTCCTCAACAAAATTTTCAACAAAATCCTCAAAATCCACAACATCAAAATCAACCACTCCCATTACCATTTCCTCAGAAATCAAATCAGTTGCCTGCTCAACCCATAACAAACCCCAACAATAAAAATCCTCAGAATACATACATGATAGAAGGCCAACAGTTTCCAACTTATTTAATTACTCCTCTAGACCTTAGTGATGTTCAACTTAGGTCTGGAAGAATACTTGAAAAGAGGAAATCTTCTGTGATCATACAAGAACAAGACAAGTCTGAGGAAGATTCTCTACAGGTGAATAAAAGTCTTGAAGAAGACACATCTTTTCAGGACCCAAACATTGAAAAATCAAAACAAAAAGAACCAATAACTTCAACTCCTATATTAGAGCAACCATCAACATCCACTCCTACACCTCCCTTTATAGAAAGATTACAAATTGATAGAGGCGTAGAAAAACAAATTATGGTGCCTAATTATGATTTCCTAGATGAGCTAAGAAATGTCTGTATTAAGATTCCATTATTACAAGCTATCAAGGAAATTCCAATTTTAGCAAAGACAATAAAGGAGTTGAGCATGAAGAAAACAAGAAAAAGAATAAGAGAGACAAAGACAATTCAACTGGCAAGAAAAATAGTAGATATCATGATGGGTAAGATTGCTATTCCAAAGTATCTAGACCCAGGAAATCCAGTTGTCAAAATTCACATCAATGGAATTGAGATCCAAAATACACTCATTGATTTAGGAGCAGCAATCAATATCATGAGTAGACAAATCATGGATAAACTGAAACTTCCTAATCTTCTCTTTACACCTACATTATTACAATTAGCAGACAGGTCTGTGATCAAACCTGATGGGGTAATAGAAGACATTCCAGTGTCCCTTGATTCTTGGGAATACCCTGTGGATTTTATGATCCTAACTCCTAAGAATAATCTAGGAGGACATCCTATTATATTAGGGAGACCTTGGTTAGCTACAGCTGATGCTTTCATTAGTTGTAGATCCGGTGATATGTACATCTCTGATGGTAGTTTAACTAAGAAATTCACTTTGTATCCTCCAGCAAGGACAATTACAGATTTAGATGATACTCAATGGATAGAGGATGAAGAAGACTTACAACCTCTCTTCACAATTTCAGAAATTAGTGAAGATAGTCAAATTTTGAATACTTTAGAAAAATTTGAATCCTCTTCGGAACATAAACATGAACAATTTCAAGAAGAATCCAACATTGAGTTTTTTTCATCAAGGCAGATGTCTCTCTATTCCATGGATAAATTTGGCAGCTCTACAATTGAGATATTTCCAGGCAAAACTTTAAACATAAATAAGAACCTAGAAAAATCTCAACAAGAAGAGCTAGTCAAAATTTTACAGAGACATTCTTCTGCATATGCATGGGAGTACACTGATATGAAAGGGATAAGCTCCAAGACTTGCACTCATCACATCTACATAGAGGAAAATTGTAAACCAATCAGACAACCTCAAAGACGGATGAATCCAAATCTTAGGGAGATTGTTAAAGAAGAATTGCATAAATTGTTGAATGTCAACTTTATCTATCCTATTTCAGATAGTCAGTGGGTTTCTCCTTTGGTAATTGTGCCAAAGAAAAATGGTAAATGGAGGGTATGTATTGACTACCTAGAATTAAACAAAGCTACTCTTAAAGACCATTTTCCCTTACCTTTCATAGATCAAGTGTTAGATACATTAGCTGGCAAAAAGTACTTCTCATTTCTAGATGGGTTTAGTGGTTACAATCAAATTCAAGTAGCACTTGAAGATCAAGACAAAACTACATTTACTTGTCCTTGGGGTACCTATGCTTACCGAGTGTTGCCATTTGGATTATGCAATGCACCCGCAACATTTCAAAGGGCAGTACTAGGAATTTTTTCAAATCTAATACATGATTGTGTAGAGGTATATATGGATGATTTCACAGTTTATGGAAACACATTTGAAGAAGCCTTAGCAAACTTGGAAAAAGTTTTAGAGAGATGTAAAGAAGCAAATCTTTCACTTAGTCATGAAAAGTGTTTTATGATGTTTACTGAAGGAATTGTTTTAGGAAATCACATTTCAGGGGATGGGATTAGAGTTGATGAGTCAAAAGTTGAAGTCATCTCTAACTTATCTATTCCAAGTTGTCAAAAAGATGTTAGGAGTTTTCTAGGATTTACAAGATATTATCGGAGGTTTATAGAAAACTTCACCAAGATAGCATCTCCACTCTTTAAATTACTTACCAAAGACTGTGAATTCAAATGGAATTCTGATTGCCAGTTAGCCTTTGAGACCCTAAAAACAAAAATTTCTGAAGCACCTATTTTAAGGGGACCTAACTAGAAGTTACCTTTTCACATTTCAACAGATGCCTCAGATACAGCTCTAGGAGCAATATTGGGACAAAAAGACCTGATTCCTTATGCCATCTACTATACCAGTAAAAATTTGACTCCTGCAGAGTTAAACTATACTGTAACTGAAAAAGAGTTTTTAGCTGTTGTTCATGCCATAAACAAATTCAGACACTATATAACAGGCTATGAAAATTTTTTTCACACAGATCATTCTGCAATTAGATACTTAATGAACAAATCAATTACTAATGGCAGAGTCATAAGATGGTTATTGATTTTACAAGAATTCAACATTACCATTCTAGATAGGCCTGGAAAACAAAACACAGTAGCTGATTTCCTATCTAGACTCCAAAACATCAAAGATGACACTCCAGTTGAAGATCAATTTCCCGATGAATATCTTTTTGCAATTTCTACCCAAACTCCTTGGTTTGCTGACATTGCTAATTATTTAGTTTCAGGAAAATTTCCTTCAATAATGAATGTAAGAGATAAAAGAAAAATCATTTATGACAGTGCAAAATATTCATGGGTTGCTAATGAGTTGTACAAGACAGGTCCAGATTTGATCATTAGGAGATGTGTTCGTGGAGATGAGATGCTTGAGATTCTCAAAGCATGCCATGATGAACCTTGTGGCGGACACTTTGCTGATAAGAGGACAGCTTATAAGATCCTCCATTTAGGATATTATTGGCCATCCTTGTTTAAAGATGCTAAAGAGTATGTCAAAAGGTGTGACAGTTGCCAAAGGGTAGGGAAACCTTCTCCTTCAGGTGAGATGCCATTACAACCTCAAGTACATATTGAACCTTTTGAAAAATGGGCTTTGGATTTTGTAGGACCTATTAGTCCTCCATCAAGACAAAAGAGATATATATTATTTTGCACTGATTATGTTACCAAATGGGTAGAGGCCAAGCCATTAATTTTTGCTAATGAAGCATCTGTAGTTACTTTTCTTTTTGAGGATATTTTTACTCGTTTTGGTGTCCCAAGGGAAATTTTTACAGATCAAGGAGCTCAATTTACATCAAGGCTAGTGGAGCAAATGATGGAGAAGTACAAAATCAGACATAGAAAATCTACTCCTTATCATTCACAAGCAAATGGTCAAGTGGAATCTACTAATAAGATCATTGAAGGAATCCTAACAAAGACTGTTCATTTACATAGAAGAGATTGGGTAGATAGGCTTCCTGAAGCCTTGTGGGCCTATAAAACTACATGGAGAAACACAACAGGCCATACTCCTTATGAAATTGTTTATGGAAAGCAAGTTTTGTTTCCCATAGAGTTCCAGATTCAAACTTTCAAAATGGCAGTTCAGCTAGGACTTGATCTATCAGAGGCACAAAAGCACAGATTGGAGCAGATTAATGAATTGGATGAGATCAGACAAGATGCAGTTCAGAAAAAAAGTATAGTCCAACAGCAAAGGACTAGATGGCATGACAAGTACATCAAGGAAAAGAAGTTCAAGGAAGGTGACTGGGCTCTCTTGTTTGATTCAAAGTTCAAGGATTTTCAAGGTAAATTCCAAACACATTGGCTTGGGCTATATGAAATTATAAGAATTTTTGACAATGGAGCAATAAAAATCAGGACAATAGATGAAGAGAAGGTCACTTTTCTTGTGAATGGTCATAGATTGAAGCTGTATCATAAGCCACTCTCAAGAGAAGAATTTGTCAAGAAATTCTAGGAAAGTAGTGATATGAAGTTAATGAAGAAGAATTTTTCTTCTTCATCAACTTAAGTGAATTTTCTGAAGTCAGATATTGAAAAAAAAAAAAAGTATAAACATGAAAACCAATCACTGATTGGCATGTTTATACAGAAAAGGTGGAGTGAAAATCAGAATCTTTCTGACACTCTAGCTTTTCAAATCTGTTCTTTCTGCAAGTAGTTATTACAAAATCATAAGTGCAAATTCATTTCACTTATGGTCCATCTCATTTTCCATTTCATTCATTCATCCATTTTCCATTTCATTCACTCATCCATTTTCCATTTCATTCATTCATCCACACTTCATTCACTTCACTCCATGCTCCACCTCATTTTCATTCCAGGTTTTTAAAGTTTGATGTTTTTTTGCAATTGAATAAAACATATCATGAATTGCATGCCACTTCTCATACTTCACTCCATTTCATAAGTTGTGATCCATTCCACTCCATTATTCATTTCATTCATACTCCATCCTACCATATTTCACTATTCATTTCATACAACCTTTCATCATTCCAGCTTCAAACCATATTCAAAGTTCTCTACAGGTACATTCTGCAGCCAGTCAGACATTCTGTAGCCAGAGAGCCTGAAAACACTGTCTAGTAATCATTTGATCTGCAACAAAATGATCCTGCATATCCAAGAACAAGCAAAATCAAGAAGGTTATGAATACTAAAAAAGTAATGATTTTCAGGGGAGAACAAAGCATATGAAGATCACAAGAAAATCAAAGCAAAGGCAAAGGTATGAAATTATTATGGTGACATATCATGAAAAATTTTAGTATAGTTCAGTTATATATTATTCAAAAAGTTTTTTTAATTAATTTTGTTGATCATGCCTAACAAACCCCCCGCAAAATTTTTGGATAAAACTCCTTCTATTCCACCATTTCAAAACCCATATCCGATCATCATTTAAAAATCTAAATGGTTAAAGTGCTGAAGTGATTGGATTAGTCACGTCACTGAGCATTTAATGATGATTTTTGAATTCGTTACAAAATATCTCCGCGGTCTTTCCTTCTGTGATATCTTTCAACTCATATACATCATCCTCACCTCATTATATTCATTCCGTAACCACTCCATATCACTCTTTCCTGTAGCCAACTTTTAACCATTTCGGTCTATGAGACAGAGGCATCTCTGTAACAACCATTGTCACCATGAACAGAGGAAACATTTGTGGAGCAAAAACAATTTGTTAACGGCCATTCTCACCGTGAGCAGAAGAATAGTGAATTGAAGATTGAAGAAGAAGTTATGGGCCTCATCATGAGAACTGAACCAGTTGGCACTAAATACTTGGAAGGCTATCCCCAAATCAGAGAAATCTTACAACAAGCAGGATGGTTGCAATTCCTTGAAAAATTCAGTGGCTTCCACAAAGAGGTTACTAAAACTTTTGCAAGATCCTTTAATGGAGCCGAGGTTGAAGTTGGAGATATTAAATTCACTGTCACAGAGGCTTTTATTGCAGAAGCAACAGGATTTCCTAGACAAGGAGAAAGGTGGTTTAAGAACAGAGAATTTCATAACGAAGCATGGAAGCAAATACTCAAGTCACCAGGTATGGATGTCACTGTTTTTAAAAAGGGTATCCCTAGCTCTGCATTAAAAAACAAATGGAGGAACATGTTGCTTGTCCTGCAAAAATTCATCACTTGTGAAGGTAGATATGGTACTTTCTATGTTTACCATATTCGATTGATAATGCATTTTCTAGAAGAAGAACTCAACTTGCCCTTTTTCTTGCTTCAAAGTTTAAAGAAAATGGCTTCAAGTGTTCAAAAGAGAATTCAATTTCTGGAGACAACCTTATACCACCATGGTTTAGTCAAGATTTTAATTGAACATCATTTAGCAAAAATAGGAGATACTTGGGATGACTTCTTGGTGATAAATCACTTTGAGGAACCAAAGGAACCTCCACCTGAAGATAAACCTACAAAAAGAAGCAGAAAATGGAAATCCTCCAAAACTGAAACTGGTAAAACAATACAAGAAAGTAGTGAAGAAATGATTTCTGAAAAATTAGTTCAGATTAAGAAGCAGCTTAAGAAAGAGAGGATCATAAGAAAATTTTCCAGAGGGAAAGGAGAAGGGCCATCTCAACCGAGGAGGAGCCACAGTCTGAGGGGGATACTAAAGAAAACAAAAGTTAAACAAACTGGAGCCATAAACATAGAAGACGAAGAAACACCTATTGAGCAGGATTTTGATGAAGAAACTCCTGAAATAGACCCTGCACAACAAGAAATTTACAACTATGTTGAGTCATTGGAGAGAAGAGCTTCAAAAAGTAGGGACAGAACCCCTAGTCCACCAGAGTCTGAAATAGATGTGCTAAGAAGAGATAAGTACGAGCTAGAAGTACTTAATAGACATATCAGGACTGAAAATGATATTTTGAGGGAGCAAGTTAAATTGAAAACTGATATGAATTCAACCCTGTCTCTACAAATGGGCAAAGTGGAAAAGGCCAATGAAAAATTGAAAAAGAGAAACAAAAAGTTAATCAGGGCACTTACCAATTTAAGGTTCAAGTTAGTCATCAGGAAGCCCAGAAGGCCTTTAACTACCAGGAAAAGTAGAAGAAGAGGGTTGGATGTTCTTGCAGAGGTCTCAGAGTTCATGGAATAGTTGCATGAGGACATGCAAGAATCTAGCAGTGGGGGTATGTTGAGCTCCAAGAATGTTCTTTCTTCCACCACATTCCACTCCATTTCTTTTGTCCATTGTTAATCTCAGGCTCAAATGATCAATAGAATTAGTTAAAATTGCTTTGAGAATGAATATCATGACTAACTTGCTATGTTTTTATGATTTTATCATTGTAGTACTTTTTGAACTAAATCTAGCTACAGAATGCAGACATTCTGTAGCTATTTGCCAATTCTGCAGCTGTCTTCATGTCTACACAGGTTCCAGGTGTCATCTCAGAGAAAAGCATATATCGTCGTATTCCATATCATCTCCTTATCATTTTTTTCTCTCCACGAAGTTTGAACGGAATCCTGTAGGTGGTTATGTACGTGGGAACTCAAATTAGGAGGTAGACTCCTAATAGGATAAGGACAATCCAGATGTCCTTAATCATATTATGAGACCACCTTCAGAGTTCTAGTTCGATTCTAATTAGGAAAGACAATTATTCCTATGTTATCTCAGATACGGTTATGTAATTTTGTTATAAATATGCTCGGGAAACCGAGGGACAAGGTTAGATTTTGATGGTTGATTGCTAGATTTTAGAAGTCCGAAAACACTCTGTTTTGAAGTAATTTCTCTCTAATGCAAGAAGTATCGTTACCTTGAAAGCGTTGAGTCAATCTTGAAGTAGATTTCATGCTACTCCGGTGGTAGAGGGCCTTTGCCTCCTGAGCAGCCTTGTTTATACGGTTTAGATAAGTATTTTAGTCTCGTTTTCATTTCTAGCTTAAGTAGATTTCTGAAGTTTATGTTCATACTTGTTTACGTTAATTATCACAGCTAGACTTGCTCTAATAAACTCTTCCAAAATATCATTACAATGAATAAGGCATAGCTGTGGTATTGTAGGTTTTAGTTGCATTTCCTTTTGTTAATTATCACAGTTAGACTTACTCTAATAAACTCTTCCAAAATATCATCATGATGAATAAGGCATATCTGTGGTATTGTAGGTTTTAGTTGCTTGTTTACACTAAGTGTCACAGCTGGTCTTACTCTTACAAACTCTTCCAAAACATCATTAACAACGAATAAGAAATAGCTGTGGTGTCTTAGATTCTAGTTGTATTTGCTTTCAGTTTTATGTTTATGTTCAATTGCATTGAATAATACAGCCATACTTGTTTTCACAAACTCTTCCAAAATATCATTCATATTGAACGAGATGGGCTATAGAATTCCTTAGGTTAGTTGCATGTTAATTTAGTTACAGCACTCCGGAGGTAGAATGCATTTAGTTCAGCTCTGTCACTACATTTCAGTTTGATAATGGCATTTTAGTTTAACATTGTTCACTATACTCCAAGTAGACTAGTAGCACTCTAGTTTAGTCTTAGCCCACTGTATTAACATTCCAGTTTAGTTGCTATCCATTTCATTTTAAATTGTATTAGTTGTTAAATTTAAATACCATGGTCTTCATTATTTACAAAACTTCTTTTGTTCCAAACTCATATTAATACATAATCATCTGGACAGAAGCTAGTATCAGTCTAAGGCCTGGAGTATTTTGCAACCTTTTTACCATTTCACAAACAAGCATTTTCTCAAAGACTATTCTAAAAAGGAAATCTATAACTTTTGAGTGACGCCTAGTGGTGTTAAATTGAGTTGCAGAATAGAATTAGAAGCTAGTTTAGAGTAGAAATCTTATTGTGCTACAAATGTTCTTTTCCAAATATATTCCAATAAACCTTTAATCATGGATGAGAAGTTGTAACATTGTAAGTTGATTGTTTGATTGTTTAAATAGGAGAATTTCATTTATACTTAACTTGTCCATTTCTCAAGCTCTTCCAACACATTTTTAATGAATGAATTGGATAAGTTTAAGTTCATGTTGTGATTTATTTTCTTGCACTGAAGTCATTATCAAGCTTTGCATTTGTTGTTTGCCAGCCATAGTTTAGGCTTTGTTCTGTTTTAGTATTTGCATTTGTTATTTGCCATCCATAGTTTAGGCCAATAGCTCCTTTTCACCAACATTTAGTTCTTTCCCTTTTCAAACATAAAATCATAAAACCAAAAACATCAGAAAACACTAAACACAACGTAGTGAGAAACAAATACCTAGGCACATATAGTGCACCACACTTCAGCAGTTTACCAACCCTGGTTGACAATTAATGAACTCAATTTAGGAACACTAGGTTGAGTACAAACAATTAGCATCCTTGCAAATCCATCCAAGTGGATATGGCTTTGGATGTGGAATGGTCTAAGTTTCAGCTTCTTGACTTCTTCTGAGATGAGATTCGATTGTGACCCATTGTCAAATAGTTTGTTTATCTTTGTGTGTTTGGCTATTATCCTCAGTTGAAACAACTCTATCCTCCTGTCTTCATTTGGAGCTTCTATGTGACAGTTTAAAGTGCTAGAACTGGGATTTGTTTATTTTACAATCTCTTTCCCCTTTATGTTATTTAGTACCATGGCTATGCTTTTAGTTTCATCACCTGATTCAGACCCTAAGTCTTGTTCAGTAGTTGCAATTGTTTTTCCCTTTTCTTTGGCCTTATCTTTGGTTTTAAATTTTTCTGGTTTCAGCTTCGGATGAAGTTTCCAGCAATGGTCTTCATCGTGGCTGGTTTTGGAACATTTTTTTCAAAAGAATTTTCCTTTTTATTTCCTAGTGTTTGCATTTCTTTTTCTACCTTTGCCTTTAAATTCACTACCCTCATTCCCATCAAAAGACTGTTTACCTCTAGCCTCTAAATGCGTGGCTTGGACACAAACCTCGTCTAGACTAGTAGGATTGAACATAAGGATAATATGTATAAGATAGCTGTTTAAACCACCTATATATTTTAACAAAGTCTCTTGGCTATGCAAATCAATTCCAAGTAATAAAGCCCTTCGTTTAAACTCTTGAGTGTAATCTTGAACACTTTGTCCCTTAATTTGTCTAAAAATTTTCCAATTCATGATAGCCTTTTGTAAATGTGCTAATGGATAAAATTTCTGCTTAATTGCAGAAATAAATTCAGCCCATGATAAAGTGATCTTACCATGTTTTATAATTTCATCCTTGGTCTTGGCTTCCCACCATACCAATGTTGCTCCTTCCATTCTCAAAGAGGCTAACTGAATCTTTGTGTAGTCTTCATGAAGGTTTTGTATCCTTAAGTAAACTTCCAACTGTCTTATCCAATTGTCAAGTTTCTCTGCATTGACCTCACCATTAAACATAGGCAACTCAAATTTAACATCAAGCTTTAAAAATGGACTTTTACTAGTGGTTTTAGACTTGTGAGATTGATTCACCGAAGTAGAGGATGATGATGTAGAGGAAGAGGATGAATATGGGGATGGTGGATCACCATTTCCTCCATGTCCTTTCTTTGACTTGTCATCACTTTTATTTCCTTCTGAAGAACCCTCTCCTTCTTTCTGGTGTCCAGACTCTTCTTCTACAAGCCTATCATTCCTTTCTTGGTAGAGTGTCCTCACCATATCTCTCATGTCTAGTCTTTAGGAGCTTCTCCTTCTCTTGAAGACATGCCTGAGGCTTCTTCAATGGCTCTTGGAGGTGGCTCTCTAGCCCTTCTTGGTTGTGGATTACTTTGTGCACTAACCAAGTGTCCTTCACCTCTCTTGATTTGAAGCCTAGTAAGCATAAAAACTTGTAAACAATCAACTATATATTTGCACAAGAACAAATGCAGAGTAAAACTCTAGCTCCTAAGGCTCAAATCATAAGCTCTGATACCATATGATCTGAAAATGGAACTATTTGTAATGCTATGCAAAGTATCCATTTCCATTTAATTAGGTGTGCAAATTATTCTCCATGTCTTGCAGGTTAAACAAAGTGTTTTTGGTAATTGTTTATGAGTTTTTGTGTGAGGAAATGTTAATTAAATTTACTGTTTAACATAATATATCTGAAATACATAGCAAGAGAAATTCACCATAGCATAACACAACAAATTGATGAGGCAGTTCACCCCTCTTGGGCTACATCTGCCAGGTCCAAGGCTCCCAATGGGCATGTCCTTGCTCTATTAAGTTGCTCAAAATGGTTATACAGTGAAAAATATTCCTAAACAGGAAAAAAAAGCTGTGAATTTGACTTCAGAAGACAAAAATATGCTGAAAATGGTTTTTGTTTCACCTCAAACAGTGAAGTACAACCCAATACAACTCCATCTTCCTAATGGCCCTTTCCTCTTCTCTGAAGCAAAAATGGCTGAAGAATACCTCTGTTTGCTCTGCAACCTATCCTAAACACTCCAGAATTCTCAATAAACAAAAAATTGACTAAATTTTCATCCAAATTGGTTCAATATTGAGGGAGATATGGCCAAAACCAATTTTTCCCAATATTCCCTAAACAAACTCCACCAAATGTGGAGAAACTGCGGATAGGAGCGCCAAAGTTGGCCGACCTCCGAAATTATTGGACCTGCCATAGCTGTTGCCATCTCTAATTCTGGATTAGTTTAATTTTAATGAAGGATTAAGGGCGGTTAATACTGTTTTAACAACCAAACACATTTTGCGCTAATGAATGCGGATTAGTGGTTAAGCCACGATTTAGTGCTAATTAAACCACATTATTATTATTATTTTTTCATCGGTTCTGAGACCCTTGGTCACTGGAGTATGGCCGTATGAGGGAGGGGCTGGCCCTCAAGGGCTAGCCCTTCCTAGTTCTCGAAACGCACCAACAAAAAAATTTAAAAAACATGTGCCAAGTGCAATGGTAAGAAACAGTTGCTAGGTGGAGTGGTAAATCACATGAACGCTTTGGCTGAGGTTTTTTGTTCAAATCCTGCGGACTCCATAAACATTTTTAGCCATGACCATTGGGCCACGTGGCGACCTTCGGGCCTGCCACGTGGCGGCCTTGGATTGGCCCACAAATTTCAAAGTCAACCCATTAACAAATCCAAATCTGCCACTTGTCAATATTCCAGGGAATATTCTGAGGAATATTCCTTAGAATATTATTTTTTTAATTTTTCCAAAATTAAAAAATAAAACTTGGTCAACTCACTTTTGGAGATTATTGGTGACTTCAAACCTTCATAAATTCCACATACGAAGTCGGATTTGAGTCCCGTTCATGGTGCCAGAATCGTAGTGACGAGGCCTTTTTGGTTGTTTAAGTTGCAACCAATTATGAGAATTTCCATTTTTGATCATTTTTTTCAAATTGGACATGATCACCTGATTAGAAAAAGAACTAGCTAAGCATGCGTGGACTTGGGCCACTTAATTTGGCTAATTATCTAAGTGTTTTGGTACCTAAATTTGAAAAACATAAATTATTTCGGAATTCAAGTTGATTTGCCTCATACTTTAACTATGTTCTAACTTTGAAAAAATAAACTTGAAATAAAACCAACACCTAACCTACTAAAAGCAGCTAAGAGTGAGCTTTAGCAAGATGCGGGCCACCTTAACCAGTGCTGGCAGATGTATTATGGGCGACCAGTCACTCTTTACAAGCAGGAAAAGATGGAATTGTGGGGGAAAATTCTCATTCTGTTTTTTGCACATAAAAGGCTAAAACATGCGTGATTTCTACTCGCAGGTCGGCTCTGAACGTGCGCCTTGGGGCATGCATGTCTGTGAGAACTGTGCTCAAATTTCCTGCAATGTAATTTTTTAGAGCTCTTCTACTTCAGTTTGTCACTTAGGGTGAACTAGAAAACGAACGAGAGAAAGGGGGAAATCCAACCCAACTCCACAACAAAGATGAAGGTATTTGAAAAAAGGCACAGCCACATAAACTTGGAAATAAATGTTAGTGGAGTCGCCAATCCCATGTTAGTGTGTTTGGTACACGTACATACGAAATCACACCAACTTAAGGGGTGTGGTTTTCCCTCTTAAGTTATTGGTCACAGGCAGAAAATATATGGAGTCAAGTAAGTAAGTGGAACATGCTCAAACATAAACATAATAAATAGAGAAATAACATGCATATTCAAACATAAAATTAAACTAAAACTAAAAAAAATAAAACAAAAGCTCTTAACAGAGTCAAAAAACTTCAATAATCCAAATGGTGGCTCTTATGTCCCATCTTATTGAGTGCTGATAGGAATGATGATGAAACTTTAACCCACTTTCCAAGGGGTTCTAAGTCCTGATGCAAGGATGTATTTAATTTTGAGCTGCCTTAGCACAAAGTCTCCCTCTCTCTACTATGGTGGACTGGAGTTGTTGGATGGCCAACAACTGAGTCCCCTCTATCTGTGCTCTAGATCACACACTACTGGTATTTCTTGGGGCACTTCTGGCCAGCATAACAATGTGCTCTCATGTTGTTTATCTCTTTGTGGTATTTTATAGGAGAATTCAAATCCTCCTTCCCTCTCTTAGTACATTGTGGATAGTGACCAAAGAGAGGAGGGTGATTCCATTGTGTGCCACATTTATTCCATTGTGTGCTCCCTTGATTTCCTAAGGATGCTTGGACGACTATCCTTAGGCGACTTCAAGTGTGGAATAAATGTCCTAGAGTGTGCCTTGTGGTCATGTAAAGTGACTTCCACCACTCCCAGGATTGTGCACATTTTTGAGCAAAAGGCGCGCAAAGGCGCGTTTATCAAATATTTTTGCGTGGAAAGGCACTTTTGACTGGTTATTCTTATACACAACTTGATTTTTCCTCAGACCTTAGAGATTTTTAAATACTTTCAGGTTCTCTAATGTCTCTCATCCCTGTAAATCCTTCTATTTGACATTAAATAATGTCACCTTTTCTTGTACGATTTTCCAGTGATAACAATTGTCATGGAGTCCGGAAATGAAAATTCTAGTCAACATGGGATGGTGTTGGACCCTCTGAATTTTCTCACAGAAATCATAACAACCAACATGTTTGAAGCATGTCACATTCAATGGAGAAGCAAAGAGTTCCCTAGTGTTGGTAGGTTCAAGTCTGAGCACTCTTCCTCCTTTATGTGGCCTCCTTACCTTTGTTTCCTCTCCTTCACTGAATGATGTGTTTTCTTCCTCTGTTTCCATGGTGTTTTTGTCAAAACCCTAGGGATTAGGAAAGGGAAATGGGAAAGGGAAAATGAGGGAGATGTTTGATAGGGATATGTGAAATGGGGAGGGGATAGGTAGTAGAAATATTGTAGATTTAGGATAGGGATTTAGGAATTGGGAGCCTAGGTAGATGTAACACCTAGGGCTTAGGGTTTTGGGAGAAAGTTGTAGGAAAATGAAATTTTGCAAATGAGGGGTTTGGGAATGGGTTTTAAAAGTGTGGGAAGCATGAAAAGGGTAAGGGAGTGAATTTTGAGAGTTTTCAGAAGTGTAATGGGATACTATGGTTTTTCCTCAATTTAAAAACCAATTTACAACCTCAATTTACAAGACTTCAACACATAAACTTATGAAAATGGTTTTTAATGGCATGAGCATCTTACTGGTTTGCTGGAGGTCAATGAGAGAGTTGGTGGAGATTTGAAGACAATTTCTCACCACTTGAACACTTTTTAGGGCTTGTTGGTCATTTGCGCCATGAGCAGAAATTTTTTGGCCTTGACTACACATTTGCACCATCGACTACACATTTGCACCCTCTGCTAAGTATTTGTGTGCTCGTTTCAGCGTTTGCGCCCTACCTTCAACATTTGCACCCTGAACTCAACTCTTTTGAAAATTTCACTCAGAAATTAGAAAATCTGGTCTCTTAGAGTGCTTGATTGATGTTTGGAGGAGGAAAATTAATTTGAATTGATGTCAATGATTTATAAATATCTAAGTGAGTTTGAATTTGAATTGAAAAACCCACTTTTCTAATGTCTCATTTCACTTTTTTGAAAACTTTTGCTGATTACCCTTTCATTTGATTTTCATTCCTTGCAGGATGATGTTGCTAGTGTTTGACATTTTACACTTTTAGTTTGGCATATGTGCTTTGAGTTGGCAGCTAGGGACATAACTTATTACATATAGGAAGCATAAAATTACATAAAAAATGAAATAAATTAAAAATCTATCTTTTGAATAAAATTACATATTAGTATGAAAATCATACTTTAAAACCAAAATTAAAAATTTTAAAAATGATATTTACATGCTGATAATCCTTTGTAGATAATAATGAATTTTTTATTGAGTCACTCTCACACCTTTTGGTGACCTTATTTAGATGAAATGGTGAATTTTGGACCTTGAACAATGAAACCTAATGACCTGAATCCATGGTTAACTTTGACTGAGATAAGACATAGTGAAATGAGATTTTCAAAATTTTTTTATGCTCAGTAAGACATGAAGGTGGGACAAAAAATGTGAAATTTTGAGGGAGAGTGAGGTTTTATCACTAGGGCTACCATCAGTGAATAAATTTTTTGCATGACCTAATGGAATGATAAATTTTTTTTGAGTGGGACCCCTAAAATGAATGTAAAAAGAGTAATTTTTATCACTGATGGAAAAATGCATATTCTGACACTAACCATTGGGCCAATACGGTAAAAAAAACTTCAAACTGAAATGCATGAGTAAATACTGACAACTCAATGACACAAACTGACTTTGAAATTGATTCAAATTGACTCGAAAAATGACTCAAAACTTAGCTTAATTTTCTGAAAAATTAACTTGAAATGGTAGAAAATCAATGAAGCTCCATGGCCTTCACTTTGGGCTCCGAAGTCCAATGCTTTTCCAATTCACACTTCCAAGAATATCAAAATGATATATACAACGAGGATGAATTTTTTTTCTCAGATAAAAAAAGATAGTGCTTCAGGAGCCTACCATTAATTGGCCCTCATAAGAATTTTTTCCCATCCATTTCTTCTAAGAGATATGGGTTTTTTCCACAAGAAGATGAAATATTAAAAGGTCCTTTCCATAAATTATCGAACTTCTTGTGCTTACCCTTGTCTTCATTCCTAGCATCTCAGCGGAGTACTACATAACTGATCTTGAAATCATCTTGCTTGGTTTTTCTGTCTTATATTTTCTTGATCTTATCATAGAGCTTGGAAGTGTTCTGAAACACTTCTTTTCTTGTTTTCTGTAAGTGAATCATTTGGTTTATGCAGCGCAATATGTTATTTTCTTCACTTCCCGCTTCTTGTAAAATTTTCATGACATGGACAGCCAAAGAATGAAGGAAAACCATGTCCACACCGTAAACTACCTGAAATGGAGACATGCCAATGGATTTCTTCCTGCTTACCCGATCTTCCCATAGTGCATTAATTAGCTTCTTGTGCCAATTCTTCTTGTTTTCATCCAACATCTTTTTGATTATGTTGATCTAATACTTATTAGAGGACTTAGCCAATCCATTTCCCTATGGATAATATGCTGTAGAATGAACCAAATTAATGTTATACCTGTCATATAATTCTGTCATTTTCTTTGATTTGAAGGCTACAATGTTATCCGTGATGATCTTTCTAGGACAACCAAACCGGGACAAGATGTTAGTTTCTAGAAACTGAATTATAACTGAGTATGTAGATTTCCTGGTTGAGATCGTTTCGATCCACTATGTGAAATAGTCTGTGGCAGTAAGTATCCATCTATGTTGAGCAGATGAGGGTGGATATATTTCACCAAAAAAATCTAAGCCCCATTGCTGGAAAGGAGCTTCAACTGAAATGGGCTGTAATGGTAAAGGAAGAAGCTTACGTTTACCTTGGAAAATTTGGCATTCATGGCAGCTCATGACCGTCTTGTACAAATATGTAAATAATGTTGGCCAATAGTAACCTGCTCTCAGTACTTTGTTGTCTGTGGTCTTCCAGTATAAGTGACCTCCATAATATCCTTTTTGGAAATCCTTCATCACATATTTGGAATCATCTTCAACAAATAAATTGAGTAACACTCCTCCAGGATCCTTCCAGTAGAGCGCATTATTTAGTATGAAATATTTTTAAGCCTTAAGTTTAAAGGATCTGCTCTCACTCTTTGACATGCCCGGAGGAGGGTTCAAATGTTGTAAAACATAAATTATATCAGCATACCATGGAGATGATGAAAATAGATCTTACACCCAAATAAGACTTACACCTTCTTCCTCATCGGATAGTGCTGATATGAGATTGATGTCAAGTGCATGTAGATTTGACTCAACCATGAGCTTGGCTAAGAATTTCTCTTTGATGAGCTTGGTAGGCTTGATCTCAAGTTCATACTCTAAGAGCATTGCTATCCATCTACCTCTTATTCCTTCTGGATCTGTTTGCATGAGTACTTATTTAATTGCTGCATTGGGAACATATGCCAAAATATGTGAGTGAAGAATATCAACAAGGAAGTCCTTGAGTGCTTTAACCAAAGACAAGGCCTGTTTCTTGATTATGTTGTGTCAGAGGGTTGCATCTGTTATTGTGCAACTGAATAATGCTATTGGTAGCTCTGTCCCATATTTTTTCTGCATAAGTATCGCTGCCAAAATATGTTCAGAAGAAAAAGAAAATATAATGAAATCTAGAGAATAATAGACTTCAAAACTCAAGAGCAGCCATTGGAAGAAACAATCAACGATCCGAACATCATGAGCATTTTCAGACCATTTTACATCATTTTTCCTTCTTCAACATGTTAGTTAATTCTATAAGATGTTCTGCTATGTTGGGAAGAAACCTACGTAGGAAATTCATCCTACCATTGAATGCTTGAACTTATTTCTTATTACGAGGGAAATAAATTTGCTGTATCGCTTCAACTCTAGAAGGATCTATCCAGATCCAATCTTTTGAAATGATGTGACCCAAAAAATTTCCTTCTTCTATAGAAAACATGCACTTTTTAGGATTTAGGGATATCCCAAATTTTCTACATCGCTGGAATACAACTCTCAAATGGTGTAAATTCTCATCATCTGAATTTGAATAAACAGTCAAACCATTTAAATAAACAACAAGGAAGACTTCTTTCTCTATATCAAAAGCTATGTCCATGGCATGTTGGAAAGTGTCCTCGACATTCTTCAAACCGAACGACATATTGGCATATTTAAACGTACCCCACGGTGTAGTGAATGCTGTCTTATCCTGACCATATTCATGCACAAGGATCTAATTGTACCCTGAGTAACCATCCAATAATGACATCCTGATGGCTCCTAAAACTCGCTAAAGTATGTTCATTTCGCACAACGGTTAATTGTCTTTCAGCAACACTTTGTTTAGATTTCTGAAATCTATACATAGTCGGATTTCACCGGTCTTCTTCCGCACTGGAACCAAATTAGAGATCCAATCAGAAAATATGACTGGAACAATAATTCCTGCCTTATAGAGCTTGTTTACCTCATTCTCAATGGATGGAAACAACTTTGGGTTTATTCTCCCGAGCTTCTGCCTAAAAGGATTTTGGTCTAGATTTATCGGGATAGTGTATTAAATGATATCTTTATCATACACCTTTAGATCTAAGTAATCCCAAGAAAACATGTCAGAAAAACCAGTAAACAAATCAAAATATTTAGGCTTTACCTTTGGAGGCAAATATTTTGAAATCTTAATAAACTTTGGATGCTCCGCTGTTCCAATATTAACATCTTCTACGCTGTTTTTTGTGGGGAAAAAAGTAGGTTTTCTTGCCACGTCATCTTGATCAAATAATTCTTCCAAAGGTATGAGACCCTTTGGAATGTTATTGTCCTTGGGCTGAAGTATGTCAATCTGATCTGCCTCAATGACTTGGTCATCCTTGTCGTACACTTCATCCATAGAACAGTTCTCAAACTCACCTTCACTTTGAAGGAAATTGTTCACTTGTTTATCGTCCCAGAATACTCACAAAAATTTCAAGTTATTAGGAATGGCGGGTCTATGCTTTATATGAATCTCAAATTTTTTATTTGAAAAAATTGTAGATCTGAAATTACTTGCAGTAGTGGCTAATGAATTAGCCATCAAATTTTGCAACCTTGGCACTACTTTAAGTGTATATTACGAAAACATTCTCAAAATTTCAAGTGATGCATTCCTATATTGCATCATCCTTGGGTGATTATCTTGATACTCACCTTTGATTTGTTTAATTACCACCTATGAATCACCATAGAATGCAATTATTCTAGCTCCCAATTTTTTCAAAATTTTTAGACCGGTAATGAGTGTGTTGTCTTGAGGGGTCCTGACCTAGGTTTGGAGGTTAAGGTTTGCCAACAAACCCCTATACTACTGGCTCTTTCGACAATGACCTACTTGCACAGGCCAAGGTCTCACCCGAAGTAGTATGGGAAGGTGCTAGAACCAGGTTTCCACACCTTGAGAGACAGAAGGTAATTCAAGGCAGATCTGTGTTATAACTTACTAGGTTTGCACAGAATGAGTCTATTCACAACTCTTTTAACAATATAAAAATAAAAAGGCTATCATATCTAATAATTACATTTGAATCCACATGCTCATTACCAAATACCATCACAGAGCACTATAATCGTAGCCAAATACATATCTACTTATGCCAATTCCAGAAAACAGATACATTTTCTACTTAAATAAGTATAACAGATCTGCTTCAGCAGTAAACATAACCAATTTAGATAACACACAGATACTTCAATGATACTTCACATTCATTAATATTAAAGATCCACTTACAACCAAAACACAACCCGCACACACGGCCTAACGGGGTCCACACATAGTAGGATTGAGGATCTCCGCGCACACAGCCAACAAGAGTGCTTACCCAAAACAAACCAACAGATCATAATAGTTCACACGTAGCATCAATCTATCAACTTCCTTCCCTACTAGACCCAACTATCTATCTATTTATAATGTCGTAGCCTTCGCTATCCTATGGTCCAAAAACCGCGGTTTGCGGACCATAGAGCTACCCTTTAACCCATTACAAAACATTAGGGGCTTTGACCCACCCCAAAACCCCTACACAAGACCGAATATTACAAAATTATACAAAAATTTAGGTTAGGGAACCTTGTTCCAAGAGCCCCCCAACACAATCTTGTGACTCGTCCCGAGTCACTGCGGCCGTGGGGTCTTCATCTTTGCCTGAAGCTGCTTGATCGCATCAAATAGCAGGGGCAACACTCCTTCGCTCTATGCAGCAACATTCTAAGTAATCTCCACCAAATTTTGCAAAGTTGGACCTTCTGTAGCAGTAGTGACGCTCTCCAAAGTCTGGTTCAACTGCTTAACTGCGATATTGATGTCCTGAGAGAGCTTGAGGGCTTCATCGGCCCAAGGCTTGAGGTGGTCGGTGAGAACCTTATTTTTATGGTGGAGCTCTTCAATGTAATCTCTGAATTGGTGACTGGTACGCAGTTGTGCCAAGAACTGAGCGGGGATCAAGGATGACATAGTAGTCTCGAGCTGTTCAAACTATTCCTCCTTCTGGCGTAGTTCTTGAGTAAAATCTCATAGGAGGGGGTCACGCTGCACATTAGAACACAGCTACATAACTGTCTCCAACAATGCCACGCCCTGAGAAATCTGAGCTGTGATAGTATTGGTGGCCTCGGTTACTAGTGTGACTCATTGGGCTCTTACCTCAGGTGGAGTTTCTGGCTGCAACTTGGCCTGTAAAGCTGCAATATGCTATTCCATCTCTGTCTTGACAGCCTTAATCTCGATCCTTGAAGCCTTTAGTGCTACAACAAGCCCCTTAATCTTGGCCTGGGGGGTGGCAGAAGCTGGGATATCCTTAGTGAAATATGCGGAGAGCCTACTGATTAGGCGTTCCAACTCTGTCTGCTGCGTGGTAGCGAGGGTGTATGAAGCTTGTTCCTGGGTCACTTCAGCGGTCTTCTCCATAATCGTTTGCTCAGTGGTACTGAGCTGCTGGTGCACCCGATGGTCTCTGTGTTTAATTTCTTTGAAAATGGATGTGTGGAGGACCTGCAATGGTTCATGTGGTAGTCAGGCTAAATCCAACTGTACCTTAGCGTAGGCCTGGACTTGCGTGCCTAAGTCGGGTGGGCTTAGCATGAGGGCTATGCCTAGTATAGGGGAAACATGGCTTTCCATTGTAATGATAAACATACTGCTTGTTGTTGGGGCTGGCCTTGCCTGAATCATACTTGTTTGCAGGGTGTCAGTTTTGAGCTACAAAGCCCGGAGCTCAGCCTGGAGTGTATCAACCGTGGCCTTCTGCTGCTCTTCTAGAGCTATCCATTTTTCTTTTGTGGCGAGGGTGACTACATCTGCGATCTGCTCCAGGTCCCCTTATATCAGAGTAACTCCTGTGTCTCATTCTATCCATTGAGCTCGTTGCTTATTTCTTGGTCCTTTAACAGCGTCACCAGTCCATTTCATACCTCGAGGGGAGTCAACACCTCTTGCATCCATACCCTTTGCACCCAGATCTTGCTGTGAATCCTTCTGCGATTTCGGGTCCACTCCCTTCTGAGTACTCTTACCCTGTCATTCCTTCTATGATTTTGGGTCCACTCCCTTCCTAGTACTCTTGCCCTGTCCTTCCTTCTGTGATTCTGGGTTCACTCCCTTCCCAGTACTCTTGCCCTATCCTCCAGTCTCTTTGGTGGTGGTGGGTAGGGTGACCTTTGTGGTGCTTATACCTACAATGTCCTACGTACCTGATTTGAAGCCTAATTTCCAATGTGGAGGCCAAGTAGCAATAAGGCGATCCACCTCCTCTTTAGCGACCATATACAGGAGTGATACCCATGCGAGATCCTTGCGGCCCCTGATCTGTACATTGTGCATTGTTACTTGAAATTCTATGATGCTATTGTAATTGTCATTAATGCTGGTGACAAGTGTGGCTGGGAGTGAATGACAGCTGCGAGCTTGATCTGAAATAGGACCCAGAATACCTTATTATCTTCAATTCAATTTTCATCCCTGGAATCCCACAGATTTGCATACTGTTCCCCTTTGCACATACCTAGCTCTAGCTCAGGGAGGACCTATTCTTCTTGGGCTTCCCATGTGACCAATGCAACGAGGAGCAGCAACCAGGAGTAACAGAAGGCCCTTCCATGATCCTGGGCTTCGCGCATGTTCTTAAGAAATTTAGTGCATAGGAACTGGGGCTAGTTGAAGTAGACCCCCTTTTCGCAGCGACCGACCAACTGGATTACATATGCAGGGACTGTGGCAACCTGGCACTTGCACATCATCTTTCATGTTAACAACAAGGTGACCATGTGCACACCGTAGTCACTGATAGTGCTGATCATGAACCCCCTAGTGTTCCTTTCAACGTGATAATCCTCACGCACCTTATCAGCGATCGGTTGTTCATATTTCTTCCTGACACGTTCCATGGGATTCAACCCTTTCATGGGAAGACTAGTGATATGATGAATGAGTGTTGTGTCTATGGGAATGTGGTCCTGAATCCATAAGCAGCCGTCATGGACTAGAGAGAGAAACTGTCGCACAATTGTATCAGTGATATTATAGTGGCCGAAATGAGTTATCCGCAGCAAGTTTAATAACCTGGAACCAACCAATCCACTTGCCCACAACATAGGGACTACCTTCAGTACATCATCCTGCAATACCCTCTCCAGATACAATTTCTGTACCAGCTCGAGGAAGGCCTCCAGGTTTTCTAGGTGATGATCGTCGAACTTGACCATGTGGAGCTTGCCAAAGAAGTCTCCAATGATGGGGACCTTGCCCGGAATAAAGGGCATCTACATATAGGTGCACATCCCATCAAGATTCTTTGGCATGCACACCGATGCCTTGTGAGGCCGCACATAGGGTGGCAGCCAGCTTATTGGTTCAACGATCTGGGCCTCTTCATGAGCAGACAGAGGTCTCTTTAATGGATTGGGAAAACGCACCTGTGGCACCATTCATGGGGATTTCACGTTCCGAGGGGAAGTACACGGCTTCACCCCTACCCACTTTTCAGGTTTCCCTGGCCCTTGCTCCTGGCCTTTTCCCTTCCTCTTCTGCTTTCCCTTGCTTGGTGTGGACATAACCTCCTCAACTTTAGGGTTGACTTCTAGTACTTCCTTAGGTTCTTTTTCTGTCAAGGCCACAGTATGGGAAGATTCAACGGGATTAGTCACATCCATTCTTGCACAAAAAATTAACTCAGGGTGGCTACTATCAGAGGGGGGAAGCACGCTCAGACATGAACAAAGCACAATATTCATAGAATCTCGCAAAGCACAAACTATTCAAGATACACAGAACCCTCTTCTGAGCTATCCTTTTGCTTTTATAGCCTTGTAGATCAACCAATGGTTGGGGGAGGCTTATTATAAACTTACCATCAAGTAAATGGTAAAAAATATTTGGAAATCACCTCATTAATTACCGGTCGCATGCTCCTTTCAACGGTAAAATTTTATTTTTACGTAGTTTTACTGTTCCAATGGCTAGTTTTCGCAGCTGTAGATTGCCCCTATGCTTCTAATGAACCTCCTGTGCTCTGAGCGCACCCCTACGCTCCCAGAACACCTCTCCGTGCTTCCAGACTTGCGATTCATACCTACGCGTACCATTGTCCTGCCTGTGTTTTTCCTCTTGCCTGCACGTATTTCACCCCATACAACTACTCCGACCATATAGTCATTTGATCCAGTATGGTTTGAGCCAGCTGCCATTGACATATCCTAGTACCATATCACCGCGCAAGGTGGATAACTGGATTGCTCCTCTGTTAGTAATTTCTATTACCATATAGGGGCCTAGCTAGTGTTGACGGAACTTCCCTGAGTGTTTTGAAAACTGGCTGCAAATGTCTTTCTCCGAATATGTCGATCATGCCATGCCTTATCCCGGGCCTTCTGAACTTGCTGATGGAAGTTAGAAATGAAACGATCTTCCTCCAGGGCTACAAGCTGCACTAACCGCTTCTTCATGATATCAGGCTCTGCCATGTTGGTAAAGGCTGTGATTTGTAGGCTAGGATCAATATACTCCATGGGCATAGTGGCCTCCTTGCCATAAACCATTCAAAATGGTGTTTTCCTAGTCAGCTCTTGCAGATGGTTCGACAGGTCCAAAGGACTAATGGGATGTGCACGTCCAAGTCGCTGCGATTGACATTACAGACCTTAGTCAGTGCCTGGTCCAAAATTTTATTAAAAGCTTCTACAACTCCATTTTCCTGTGGATGATACGGGGTGCTTTTCGCGCGGTGGATCTGAAATTATTCAGTCAAGGCCTATATTGTTTCATTAACAAAATTCATAGCTATATCGCTCATTAGGATCTTCAGATAGCCAAACCTGGTCAGAATATGTTCAAAAATGAAGTGCGTAGAATTATATGCAGTGCAATCCTTCAGAGCTTATGCTTTGGCCCATCTAGTTACATAATCAGTTGCAGTGATGATGTAGCACGCACTGGTCTTCTTTCCTGGAGGGTTGATGGTCCCCACAAAGTCTATGGCCCATTTTTCAAATTCTTGCAGGGCCACCTGCGACTGAAGCGGCATTTTGTCTCTGCACGACAGTCTTCTTGTCATTTGGCAAGTGTCACAGGATTTGAAATAGTCGTGAGAGTCACTATGCAGTGTGGGCCACCATAGTCTAGCTCTTAAAATCTTCTATGTCGTTTCTTTTCCTACGTAGTGACCTCCTACTATGCCCCCATGGGCTTCTTATAAGATGGCGTGCCTTTCATGCTCCAACACGTATCTTCACAACACCTCGTCTGCTCCTAGCTTATACAGATGGCCTGCGATGATGGTAAAATATGCTGTGCAGGTTACTAACTCTTTCTTCTGTTGTATCGAATACTCTGCAGGCACCATCCCCATATTCAAGAAGTGAATGATGTCAACAAAGTGTGCATCAACCACATTAATCACGAACAACTGCGCATTGGGAAGTCCTTCTTCTAGGTTAGTTGGTTCCTGACCACTCTCGATTCGGGATAAGTGGTTCAACACAGCATTCAACTTCCCCATCTTCACGATGATCTCAAAGTCATATTCTTGAAATAGTAGTAGCCATCGGCAGATTCCCCCCCCCCCCCAACATAGGCTTATTCACTAGGTACTTCAAAGTCGAGTGATCTGTAAACATCTTGAAGTGCCCTCCTAATAGATAATGCCATTATTTTCGTAGGGCATATACCATGGCCAACCCCTCACGTTAATTAGTGGATTAGTTGCACTCCACACCATAAATTTTCCTACTAGAAAACGCAAATGGATGGTCAATGTATCCATCTCCAAGCTGTGTAAGGACAGCTCCCAAGGCGATCCCTAACACATCTACATGAACATGGAAAACCTTTGCCTAGTTAGGACATATGAGGATAGGCATAGAAACCATATTTTCCTTGAGTAGTTCGAAGCTCTTCTGACACTCTTCATCCCAAAAAAATGAAACGTCCTTCTTTTGCAAATTTTCCATAGGTGTTTTGATCAACGCGTACTCTTGAATGAACTTCCTGTAGTAGCCTGTATGTTTGAGGATAGAGCATAGCTATTTCTCAGTTGAAGGTAGTGCCAGGTTGATGATAACTGGTATTTTGGTGGGGTCAACCATCAATCCTTGACGACAGACTATGTGACTGAGCAAGATCCCGAAGAGTACGCAAAATATGCACTTCTTGATATTCAGGGAAATCTGGTGCTTTCTATAGGCATCCAACATCATGCGCAAGTTTGATATGTGCTTCTTTACCAACCCTAAGATGGTCCAGTCATCAAAATATACCTCCAAAAACTTGTGGATGAAATCCTTGAATACTGCGACCACTACCCATGAAAATATGGTAAGGGCATTCTTGAGCCCAAACGACATGAAAGTGTACTGAAAATATCCCCATTCAGCGGAAAATGTAGTTTTACTGCGATCTTCAGGTGTGATCCTGATCTTATGGTAGCCCGAGAACCCGTCCGTGAATGAGTATGCTTTCTGTTCCCCCATGCTATCAAGGATTTCATCTGAGAATGACATAGGAAAGGGATCATGTACACAGGCATCATTCAATTTCGCAGGTCAACACAGATCTGTATCTCTCCCCTAGCCTTTTTCTTCTGAACCACCATAGGAATTACCTAATCTGACTGTTCGACTGGTTCGATGATACTTGCGGCGAGTATTTTATCGATTTATTCCTTGACCTTTTGTTTGTACTTGGGGTTTAACTGATAATGGCGCTGGTTCACAGGGCACACATATGGTTTTAAAATGATGCGCATGACCCCTAGGTCCCCTGTAATCCCTTTGAGTTCCAAGAATTTTGTAGGAAATAGTTCCTGGTACTCCGTAAGGAGTTCTGCAACTTTTCCCATGGTATTTTTTGAAGATTTCAACAAGAAATAGTGAAAGTGGCATCCAGAAACATCATTCCTTGATCCTAGTGAAAAATAATCACCTAAACTAGGGGGGGCCCACACAGACTATTTTTAGGTGTATGTCTATTTTTAGAATGGTGAGAATATTCTAAAATTAGCAGGATGTTGATTCTAGATGGTTGAGAATATTCTATCTTTGGATGAATTTATATTTTTAGAAGATGGGCAAATTCTATTTATAAATCTCTAATCTAAAAATAGAATGCATGTCGATTATTATTAGCCCTTAATAATAATTAGACAATAAATAGTAACTTATTCTCTTGGAGCACTATATTTTAGTGAATAGATGTGGCACATCAGTGGGTGTAAGGAATTACACAATTCCTAGGGAGGTTGGTGACTCATGCATGGAGGAATTCGTTATAACTGATTGTGGCAAGTTGTAACAGAGTTGGAAGAGTAGTTATGTAAGTTGTTATTTAGTTTAACTCAGTTCAGTGAGTTAAACTCAATTGTGCTAGTTGTAACTGAACATACACTAGTAAAATATGAGTGAATAATTATTTAATTAATTCACAAGTACTGTCTTACTTGCAACTGAAGAAATATAGTAGTTAACTACTTGCATGTCAGATCTAGTGGAGATCTAGTGGAGAGATAGGTGAAAGGGTGAGATGGAATATCAGTTGTGACTATAGTGATGCATTCAATGCATCTACACACACATTGGAGATTCTTATGAGGATTTCACAGTAAAGGCAAGGTAAGGTCGAATTCATTTAGGGGTCTTTGTCAGCAGGGATTGCGCAGTGGAGGCAGGCTGTCAGGAGGTAAGAAATTGGTGCATAGATATGCAAATTTCTGCATGACAGTGTGTGACGATTTTATATTGTACTAAGAGCTCTATGAGCTGATCTTTGTATGATATTGTTACATGTTCCATTGATATACATAATATATGATATTTGGGGTTTTTAGCTTTAAGCTTTCCTGGTAAAACATCTTGTTATGTGTGATTGATTTTGCTTCATATGTGTTTTGCAATTGGTGATTTAATTTCTGCAAAGAATTAATTGGAAGGATTTTGTATTTAACATAAGATTAAATTGTTAGATCAAGAGAATCCGGAAATAAATTGTTGTGTTTATAAATTTCTACATGATACTGGAGCAGAAAAGATTTCAATATTGAAGCAAAAGCTGAGTTTTTTGTTGGTGGAAACAATTCGAAATTGATGCAAGAATTTCTTGGTGCGACAATTGAGTAAACATCGAAATGGCTTTCAATGGTTTGCGGTTAGAGTATGCACTCGAGGGCAGCTCAAAATAAATTGCATGGAAGGATAGGATGGAGGAAATTCTTGAAGATAATGGCTTGAAGGAGTTCATCGATAGTGGTGTTCCTAAGCCCACTTCGGCAGATGCTGCAGTACTTGACGCATGGAAAATAAAGTAGCAAGGGAGAGGAGGATTCTATTGGAAGGTGCGAAAGACCATATTGTGTCAAGAATTCATGGGAAAGCCACTCCATTTTCAATGTGGAAGGCTTTGACAGATCTTTTCCAAAGCAGCAGCGACCATAGGAAATTGGTGCTGAAGGATAAACTCAGAAAAATCAAGATGGAGAAGAACGAAAATATTCCAATATACTTGACAAAGTTTTTCCAATGTAGGGATGAGCTTGGGAGTTTAGGATTCAGTGTTGCGGATGATGAATTGGTGAGCTTGGCTCTCCTTGGGCTTTTGAAGATTTGGCACAGTTATCAAGACTCTGTCAGTGGACGGGAGAAATTGCTGGATTGGGAGCGACTGTGGTTGGATCTAGTGCAGGAGGAGATAAGGCGGACCACTAGGGATGGCTCTTCATCAAATCATGATGATGAATAGGGTTTTGCTTTGATTCCAAGGTGAAGAAGAAGAAGGGGAATAAATTCCATTCAAAATATGAGGCTGGTGAAGATGAAAAGGAGCACAACATGTCCAAAGTGAAGTGTTTTCACTGTCATGAGTATGGACATATTGCCAAAAATTATCCACATAAGACGAAGAACAAGATGGATGCTGGAGCTGCAACTAGTGAGGCCCTTTCCTCGAAATTTGAGCTTGAATTCTCATTGATCACATGCATGGTGTCTAGTGCATTGGGATCAGGGTGGTACTTTGATAGTGGTGCTTCTTTTCACATGATAGAAGATGAGAAATTGTTCAATGACTTGGTGGAGAAAGATCTCCAGATGCATGTTGAGTTGGGCGATGGTGGACGATACAGTGTGACCATCATTGGTACCATTACCTTTCAGAGGGTGTTAGGTAAACTCTTTCATTTAAAAGATGTTGTGCATGTTCCTAGTTTAAAGAAGAATTTAATCTCAGTCGCAATGTTAGAGGATAGAGGCTATGATGTTGTCTTTAGTGAAGGAAAATTTTTCCTGTGACACAAATAAATAGGGAAAGCCAAGAAGGTTGGGATTCGAGTTAAGAATCTCTATAGACTTTAAGTAGATGGGATTTATACAGAGCTTCCTACTGTTGGGAAGTGTGAGAAAGACATGTAATTGAAGCTTGAGAGGGAGCAGGATTTGCATGCAGGTAAGAGTGAATCTTAGAATGTGGAGCAGCCACAAGATGATGATCATGGAGTGGGAGAAACCACTCATGCAGAGAAATTTCGTGCCAGATGGGAAGAGGGAGTGCATGTAGCTATACCACTAGGTAAGAGGTGGGGCGACGTGCATGAGTAATCTGAAGAAGAGATTTTTGGGTAGGATTCATTGAGATTTTGTGGATCTCATGAATTGAACCTGGCTACGAGGCACCCACAGAGAAGCAGTAGCATGATCAGTTGGATTGATGTAGTTATATCAAAGTGACAGTGTCGGATACTGGAGCACGGATCAGAGTTGACAACAAGTGCAGAGTGCATGGGAGAAGATTTCAACAACGCAGTGGTTCCTAAAGACATGTGCAATAGCTAAGGAGAAGTCATGAGACTTTGATGACATATGAATTATACTAATTCAGTATTTTGGAGGCTATTTAGTTTTGGAAGTGTTGCATGCAAGTATTGCAGGGCAGATGCATGGAGTTTTGGGGTGCATGCAAAGATAGTCCTTTCTTGTTGAGAGGGAGTTTTGAAGATTGCAATAAGAAACAGTGAAAGTGGCATCCGGAAACATCATTCCTTGATCCTAGTGAAAAATAATCACCTAAACTAGGTGGGGCCCACACATGATATTTTTAGGTGTATGTTTATTTTTAGAATGGTGAGCATATTTTAAAATTAGCAAGATGTTGATTCTAGATGGTTGAGAAAATTCTATCTTTGGATGAATTTCTATTTCTAGAAGATGGGCAAAGTCTATTTATAGATCGCTAATCTAAAAGTAGAATGCATGCCGATTATTATTAGCCCTTAATAATAATCAGATAATAAATAGTAACTTATTCTCTTATAGAACTTTATTTCAGTGAAAATATGTGGCACATCAGTGGGCTGAAGGAATTATGGAATTCCTAGGGTGGTTGGTGACTCATGCATGGAGGAATTCGTTATAATTGATTGTGGCAAGTTGTAACAGAGTTGGAAGAGTATTTATGTGAGTTTTTATTTAGTTTAACTCAGTTCAGTGAGTTAAACTCAGTTTTTCTAGTTGTAACTGAACATACACTAGTGAAAGATGAGTGAATTAATTATTTAATTAATTCAGAAGTAGTGTCTTACTTGCAACTGAATAAATACAGTAGTTAACTAATTGCATGTCATATCTAGTGGAGACCTAGTGGAGAGATAGGTGAAAGGGTGAGATGGACTATCAGTTGTGACTATAGTGATGGAGTCAATGCATATACACACACATTGGAGATGCTTATGAGGATTGCGCAGTAAAGGAAAGGTAAGGTCGATTTAATTCAAGGGTCTTCTTCAGCAGGGATTTCGCAGCGGAGGCAGGCTGTCAGGAGGCAAGAAATTGGTGCATAGATATGAAAATTTCTGCATTACAATGTGTGATGATTGTATATTGTACTAATAGCTCTATGAGCTGAGATTTGTATGAGATTGTTACATGTTCCATTGATATACATAATATATGATAGTTGGGGTTTTTAGCTTTAAGCTTTCCTAGTAAAACATCTTGTTATATGCAATTGATTTCACTTCATATGTGTTTTGCAATTGGCGATTTAATTTCTGCAAAGAATTAAGTGGAAGGATTTTGTATTTAACATAAGATAAAATTGTTAGATCAAGAGTATCCAGAAATACATTATTTTTTTTATAAATTTCTACAGTATCATCATCCTAGTAGTCCCCGATTTTGGCTAGCTTAGGTTGCTCCTCTGTCCCAATGTTGAATTCTCACAACTTTAGAGGCTTAGTGACATCAACGGTCTGCAGTGGGGGTCCAACAACTGTGTGCTCTCCCTCCGACTTTGGGATAGAGATATTTCGCGGGTCGTTATCACATTCCTTCATTGACAGATTGTGACAGTTGACAATATCTTGCATCTGCGTCTCCCATGTTGGTGCCCCATGCGCTACACAATGGCATGATTCATCAAATAATAAGGCATCTATATCCTATAGAGCTTCTTCGAGTGCCTCTGTTCCACCTACCAAACCAAATTTCCCTACAAACTCATCCTTTAGGGTTTCCCAGTGGCGGGTGCGCTGGTGTAGTTATGCTTCTAAATACCATGTGGCGGGGATTGTCCCCAAGGAATGAATGACTAGGTGGACCCATTCCTCCATAGTTATTTCACACCATTCCTCTATCCATGCGCACAGGTGCTTGTGCAGGTCCCCTGGGCCAAGGAAAGTATTTACGTATAGGTGAACTGGGGGTTCAAATTGTAGGACCATCATTTTGCGACACTCTTCCCAATCTAGGAACGTCCCTTTATGCGTGTCCCACCACCTCGTAGGGGTTGCGTGCATGGCTAGATTAAGGGCCCACAACCTTCACTCCCATGGGACTTCAACTTCAAATGTTCGCAAAAAATCCCTAATACTACCAGAACTATCAAAGTATGGAAATTCTCTTACCTCTGAGGAGATACACCAGAATTTCTTTGTGATTCTAGGACACCGCAGCACAGATACATCATGTAACCGATTCTATTTTCTATCTCCCCATCGGAGTCAGAGAAGCATTTGCTGTCCTTCTCCCAACAAATCACACCATCGGTTGTAGGATTGATCTAATCCTCATCCCGAGTGGTTAATTTATAGATGTGATCCACATCCTCTTCTTTGCATACTGGTTCTGTATACCGCTCTCCTTACGCAGGGTCTAGTGGAACTATCACCCTCGTGCTCTCATTCTCAAACACCATGCTTCATTTCTTTAGGTTGATAATGCTTCCCATGTCTATTGTCCAATATAATCCTAGGAGTGCAGGATAGGGGTCCACATCTTCCACAATATGAATTACCTCGAAGTCAGCACAGACCTTAACTCTTGCGATATCTACCATGATATTTGACAACCTCCCTAATGGTATGATCTTCTTCTGGTTGGCCATGCGCAGTTGGATAGTATACCATTCCAACTTAGGCTCTCCCATCCGCTGCTAAGTTTAATTGGGCAGTACGTTCGCATCTGACCCTAGGTCCAAAATAACCTAATCCATTTCATAGTCACTAATCTACGTTGTTAGCTGAATTTCCCGACTAGTGCGTTCTTATGCTTGTAAATTTTGTGCACATCCTTAACTTCCGGGGAAGGGTTAGTTCTCTCTGCGCAACTGTCTATTAGTGCTTTCAGATTTTATACTTCCTTCTGACTGCGTAGCAGCTTAATATATGCCTATAGAAATGGTTTAACTTCGTTGTATGTTCTTAGGTTTGCTGGAGCTTTTGAAATAGACACCTCATCCTTAGTAAAGTATTTGCGAGCTACGATGAAGGTTTCCTTTTCCTTCTGTAGGTCCAAGCTCCCTGCTTGATAACCGTTTCGATAAGAGGTTCACTGTGGCTTACCTTAGCCTCTAGTAGCCATGCCGCCGCATGTTATGTCAATATTTCTGGTCCTTCATCTCGTGGTTCCGCCTTATCCCCCACACATCCGTAGAAGCCTATTTTTGTTCCCGCATTTACTCCTGGCTTTACTCTTAATCTTCAATCACATGGTCCAATTTTCTACAATATCAAAAATATTGTCTCGTAGGGTTCAGACAGTCCCTAGCAAAGTTCCTAATTTCTCCACAGTTGTAACAGATCAATTGTCCTCTTCCTCAACCTGTGCCTCCACCCCTTCCCCCTCCCCTGCCCATTGCTAGGGAGCCTCCTCTGATTGAGGAAGATAGTGGTTAAGAATGGTTAGCCTGTACCCTCTAAAGGTTTCCTCAATCTATCATCAAGTCATAGGTCTAACAGTTATGCTCTTCATGTCCCACAGAGGAGTAGAATCGACAACATTGTTGCTTCAACTCTGGAACATAAGCACCAAGATGGGGACAGTGATTAGTATCATGTAGCCCGACAACACAACAATCAATGCACCATAACGTCAGACCATTTGGCCCCGCAACCTCCTTAGGGCGCAATGGGCTAGGTCCCCCAGCCCACATGTAATCTGTTAGCAGAGGACACTGATCCTTGGTATGACTAGACACCCTGCATCTTATGCACCATTTGTTCGGGCTAGCCTCTTTCCATCGTTATTTTAGCAGGTTCTGTATTTCAAGGTGCATTTCCTCCAGCTATCCTTGGATCTGCTATACCCCATACCAGGCATTGTCTCTTTCCGCAACCTGTAGTTTCATAGCAATATCCAAGGCTTTCTCTTGCATCTCAATCGCCTGCTGACCCATAAGTCCGCGTAGGTGAGGTAGCAGCATAGAAATAAACAATTCCTTGTGCTGTCTATCATCATATTGAAATTCTCCATCTTTGATAACCTTCTTTAACCGTTGATCAGCTTCCCATACAGACTAAGTGTGTCCTTGTCTAAAGTATTTTAGGTCAGTTACTAGCTACGAGTAGGACTTAGGCTTTTAGAACTACCTTTTTAAAGCTGTATTAATCTCTTAAATAGATGGATCCGCATGCTGTCCTACGTATCCCATATACCAGTCCAAGGCTCTTCCTTCAAAGGTGAGGGATAACTATGCAGTCCATACTGATTCTGCTACAAACCAAAATTGGTCCATATCTTCATCTCCTACACCCTTGAAGGTGGGTAGCTTCATGTGTGTGGCCATATCTCCTTTTGGTGGTGGTGGAGGTGTGGGTGAGTTCTTACCCTTATGTTGAATTGAAGGTGGTGTAGCTGGAGGATTATTTCTTTCATGCGCAACTGATTCTCTTAATGGACTGTAGACAGGTCTATCTCCTTCTTCGTTAGTTAGATATTACTTACCACTTCGTGTTGTAATCTCGTTTATATCAGAGGTAATTCACTCGGTGTGGCTGCATAGAACACCCTTTTCGCATAGTAATATTTTAATTAACAATGGTAGTGTTTTCAAGAACTTACCCTGAAATTTTTTGAAGAACCTCTGCTCTGCTTCAAAATAGGATACGAACTAATTGACTGCGAATTCTGTCACAAATCCTCCCATCACACTATCCTCCCAGTGATCTACTATACGGGTGATCGTATTTTCAGTCCTCTCTAGCTGTTGTATCAATTCTGGTGTCCACTGCGTAACCTGATCGTCCTTCCAACACGTTTGGAATTCTACGAGCCTTGCCAACCACTCCTAAAGCTCATGTGCAAAGGTTACAAATAAAATTTCATAGAATTCGGTGAAGATGTACTTGTTATTCCTCTTCTTAGCCGTCAACTTCGTGCTATGATTCTCCTTTACAGCAAATTCCTGAATCTGTCTTTCAAACCAATCTTCAATTTCCACCCTCCTAGGTCTCCAATGACCTCATGGAATTACTCGATCTTTCTCTCAAAATGCTCATGGTCCTAGCAATGGAACCATTTGTTGGCTTGAGGGGTCCTGACCCAGGTTCGGAGGTTAAGGTTTTCCAGCGAACCCCTATACTGCTGGCCCTTTTGGCAATGACCTACTTGTGCAGGCCAAGATCTCACCCGAAGTAGTATGGGAGGGTGCTGGAACCAGGTTTCCACACCCTGAGAGATAGAAGGTAATCCGAGGTAGATCTGTATTATAACTTACTAGGTTCGCACATAATGAGTCTATTCGCAGCTCTTTTAACAATGTAATAATAACAAAGCTATTAGATCTAATCAATACATTCACATCCATGTGCGAATTACCAAATAACATCACAGAGCACTATAATCGCAGCCAAATATAGATCTACTTATGCCAATTCCAGAACACAGATACATTCGCAGCTTAAATAAGTATGCGCTTCAGAAGTAAACACAACCAATTCAGATAACACACAGATACTTCAATGATACTTCGCATTCATTAATATCAAAGATCCACTTATAACCCAAACATAGCCCGCGTACACAGCCTAGCAGGGTCTGTACACAGCAGGACTGAGGATCTCCATGCACACAACCAACATGAGTCCTTACCAAAACAACCCAAACGATCTTAACAGTTCACACGTAGCATCAATCTATCGACTTCCTTCCCTACTAGACCCAACTATATATCTATTTATAATGTCAAAGCCTTCGCTATCCTATGGTCTGTAAACCGTGGTTTGTGGACCCTAGAGCTACCCTTTAACCCATTACAAAAAATTAGGGGCTTTGATCCACCCCAAAAGCCCTACGCAAGACTGACTATTACAAAATTATACAAAAACATAGGTTAGGGAACCCTATTCCAGTAGAGTGCCTCCTATTCAGCCTCATTGTTTGTACAATCGAATGCTAATTTGTAGGAACACAACCTAACATTATTAGGCACTTTATTTTTCTGTGGAAATGGGATACATATCCATAAACCAATGTCGGCTCTGATTTTGCCAAAAAAACCATCAAATTCCATATTCCAAAGACCATCTTCTTTCTAAAGGTGCTGAAACTCTTGAATCTGATTTGACACAATTTTCTGATCTGATTCTTTATGTTGTTCTGAACTTTCATCTACCTTCTTTTATGGTTGTTATGATATAGTAGTCATATTCTGTTTCTCTTTTTCTAAGACCGTTCTAATGCAATCTAAAACTTCAGGAACATCCTCTATTTTTACTAATTGACAATATACATCATTTAATCTAGAATCATTTTACAATATGAAGGAATTTAAGTCTGTATGTACAACATTTATAGGATGGTTATTAGGAATTTCATTGTTTGTGATCATGTATTTCATTTTAGTCTCACAGTAAAGTTTTCTCATTTGACTAAAGACATGAATTGTTGCGTAGGAAAAGTCCAACTGCAGTGTACCTCTTAATTTATCCCCCCAGGATTTTGATAACACCATACCAAAACGTGGTGGAATGTCAAGAACTACCATGCCCATTAGGAAATTTTTGGCTGGGATCTACTCTAAGGAGAAAACTAGATCTTTGATTAGACCCAAACAATGGACACGACCGAAATCAAAAGAGTATCAATCATGATATGGGCAGGTTATGTCAAGGCCAAGCTTCTCCATTATGGCTTTGGGCATGAGGTTGTGGGAAGCCCCAGAGTCTAACATAGTGTTATGAAGGATGAATTGATGAACTTTAAGAATCAAGTAAAATGGTGGGACCTCACTATCTTTAGACTGACCATCGATTGCAGGACCGGATATTAACTCAGGCTGATCATCCTCTATATTAATCATGTCGAATAAAGGGTCAACTTTTAAGGTTTTGACTACATGAGATTTATATTTACCAGCTTTGAACAATTTAGTAAGAGGAATAAACACTTTTAACTTTGAAATTTATGACTCTAAATTGAAAGGTATAGTTCTGTCTACCTCTTTTATAATGATATCCCTGTTCTCAACATGATATCTCGGTGCAACTTATTTCCTATGAATATCTCTTTCTTTGACAGGTACACTTGTAGAAAGTTGATTTCTTCTGTTCTGATTTGGAGCTGCAATCTCTTTACCCTTATTTTGATTGGCTTGGGAAACTTGCTTCTGTGGTACTTCTTTTTGCTGAACTATCTTCTTCGGAGGTGGATTGATTAGAACATCATAGGTCCTCAAAGAGTAATGCCTTTGTTGGGAACTCAATGCATTAAAGTATCCTCTCTGATAATCATCAGATTCTACTTCTAACTCATGATCATTTTCCAATATGAAGTCTTTATCACTAGGTGAACTTGTTTTTTCCACATATCCTTGATCCTTGGTCAGAAAGATGGGCTAGCCATCAAATGTGAAAAGAAGTTTCTCCTCTACTGTTGGTTCTTCCTCTTCATCACTCTGAGCATAGTTCTGTTGTAGTGGTTTCCTAATTGGCTACTATTTCTGTGTTTCGGGAGCTCTTTTCTCTCTCTACGTTATCTGAAACTGAGGCTACTATTGCTGGCATCGAAAGTTCAGATTTATGATTTGTGGCTCCATTTTTCTATCTGAAATAGACATTTTATCGACCATCCTTTCCATGGTCATAAGAAAAGCATCAAATCTAGTATCGAATGAAGTGGAAGGTTCCTCTTTAATGGTTACTTTGTGTTCAGTTTTGAGTTTTGACTTTTTAATCAAGAGGTTGGCCTCAACACTCACTGAATTTCTGATCATTTCTTCTAGAGTAGTGGGATTTATTTGTCTCAATGAGTAAGCCATATCTGGGTCAAAAGCATTGAGATAACGTAGAAGGGCCAAAGAAGGAGGTGGTTTCATTTCATTTGGGATGGAGTTATAGATTCTGAGGTATCGGGAATTATAATCAGTCACTGATTCATTAGGATTGCAGTTTAGGGAGTCATACTCAACAAGGATTTGCAAAGGTTTTTTCTTGTCATCCTACTTAGCTAAGAAAGCATCAGTTAGTTCAACATGATTTCTAATAGAATAAGCTACTAGGGCACATAACCAAACTTTAATTTCACCAGAAAAAATTTGTGCGATGATTCACATCTTGGCATCATCTCCATCTAACTCCTGAAGATCTATGAAGGTTGTGATTTTAGCCATTTGTTGATGGGAAATGATTTCAGAGTTTTCATTGAAAAGTGGGAGTCTTTGACCATATCCTTGAGGTAAGTTATGCAATTGGGCTGGTAAGACGATTGGGGAAAATCTTGCCATAATTCCTTCTGAATGGAATACTGGATTGACAATAGGAGGGATAGGATGAATAGGTAAAGGAGCTGAAGTTGTTGGTACTGAAGTGGAAGGTATGTATGATGAAGTCAAAGGTGTAGATGAATATACTATAATTGACTGAGTTTGAGGTTCAGATGAAACAAAAAATTCTTCCGGATAGTAGAATTGGATCCACTCCTTAATGTCAAGGTCAGACTCGGGCTTAATTTATTATAAAAAACAATCTTACAAAGGACTTAAGTCTAATTCAGACAAATATTTTACCTCAGATAATCTTAGAGGATCAAATAATATATCATAAAAAGAAGTTTTGGATGTCGATTTAAATAAAGACAATTCAAACTTTATGTCAATGTAGCATTGACGCCATCAGATACTCGACTAATGAATGTAGCATTGAAGCCATCATATACTCGACCTGGAGTCCAAATTTCTTCAATGACTTGGAGAAGGTCCCTCCCAATGTATTCAAAAAAACTGAGATATAATTCAATGGTCTATCCATCTGGTCGGGGCTTTTATTCTTCTTGAACCACTTTAAAACCTCTTCAACTTCCCCCAAAGAGACAAAAGCATTTAGGTTTTCAATGTCTTCATCCTCCACGAATCTGTGCATGGATCTTGCTATTTGAAGTATTTCAGAAATGTTAGCAGCCTTGGGATCCCTGTAGAGATTGGAAAAATTCCTTACCCCCATATCCACTAGTTGAGCATGTTTTTTGGCCACCCTGCCAGCCTGATCCCTTAGTTCCCAAATAGTATTAATACTCCTTCTGCCTTTTGCACATTGTTGGAATAATTTTGTGTTGTCATCTCCCACTTTGAGCCATATGGCCCTGCTTTTGAGTCTCCATTATTCCTCCTGTTTCCTTAAAAAAAATTCTTTCTCCATTTCCAGATGTATGAGATGTTCCTTGGCTTCAGTGGACAATAATCCAAGGTCATCCAAACCCATCATTTTTTTAAATTCAATTTCAATTTTCTTTAATGCCTCTTATTCTTGTTTTTTCTTCCCTCTGGCCCATCTAAGGGTTAAGGTTTTTAATCTTGACAGGTTACTAAAGGGAACAGGAGCATGCTCCAAATTAGGCATCTGATCACAGTGAATATAGGCTCTTTTGACCGTAAGGTGGAACTATGGATCCTCCAGCCAACATGAATTGAATTCAAAGCGGGAGTGTGGTTTTTAGTTATCCATCTAAATTTCAAGATATATGGGGGAGTGATTCGAGGATCCTCCCGACCCCACCCATTGTCTGACTTTATCAATCCAGTTAGCCAACCTAGCCTTGATTAGGAAATGTTCCAGTCTTATAGCCAGTGCAACCTCTCCAGTCCTCTTGTTTCTCCAAGTGGGAAATGTTTTGGGCATAGCCAAATCTAAAATATCAACATCATCAATCAGATTCTCAAAGAAGGTTGACAAGGGGTCTGGTATAGCATTCGAACCCCAAGATTCAACAAGTCCAATGTAAAAGTTTAGGTCTCCTCTGATGATAATGTGATCCCCCTTCATAATGGTAGTGGCCATCCACTTGTCCCAAAAATCCTCCATGTTGTGGAAAGGGTCACAAAAATTGATCATGAAAATGGGCACATCGAGTCCAATAATAGATATGTCTGCTCCTAAAATCCCTTCTCTGCCCCACCAATTACGCACTTTGATAGTCATTTTGTTGAAACCCTTTGTACATCCGCCTGATCTTCGTCTTGCATATAGTGTCTAAAAGTTTCAGTCCGAGAGTATAGAGGATAGCAATTTAAGTATATAGTCTCCATCTCCCAATTTTTGTTGAAGGAGAAGTGCGTCCACTCTCTCGAGAGACAAAAATCTTTTGAGAGCCAATTTTTTGTTAGGATTGGACAAACCCCTACAATTGAATGAGAGGAAAATCATGGGTCACTTATGCCATGGGTGTCCTTTGCTCTAAGAACCCTGTCAATTGAATCTTGTGTCCTAGTGGCCACTTCCATGCCAGCTTTGAGAATAGCCTTGGATAGGGAGGATGGTCTACCCCTAGCTACTTTAGGTTGAGGATCAATTATTTAAGGACCGAGCCCATAGGCTTGGGGGGCTAAGGCATTGGAGGTAGTTTTAAGGTTGTAGGGTTGTTGATTAGTTGATTGTCTGGACATTCGTAGGATAAATCGGGGAGAGTGTCTCGCCAACTAGTGTTTGAGGGTTTGGCCTATAGATAGAGTGAGGGGCTGTTGCAACAGGACATATAAGGGGATCCAAATTTCATCTGATTAAATCAATTTTAGATGTAGCAATAGAATTTATAGGAGATACAATGTGATTCAAATTTGAATTGAATGCAAGAGAAATAGAAAGAGGAGTGTTAGCCCCCTATGAAATTCTTGCAAGCCAAATTGGGGGCCAGATTGTTTTGAGCCTTCAAGGAATGCTTTCCAAAACCCATCCTCCTTGAAGCCTCTGTGTGCTGTACCTAACATGTATCCTCTCTGCTAGTACATTGCTCAAAAGGGGCCTATTATTCCCTCCTTTACCCCTGCGAAATACATCAATTCCCTTCTTTTCCCTTTATCTGAATTCCCTTTCTTCCCCCCCAAGACTCCCCCTCTCTATGCCTAAATCCCCCAAAATCCCCTTTAAATTTCCCCATCTCCCTTATTTCCCTAGTTTCCCCCTCCATCTCCCCTACTGTTACCCTTTGATTGCCCCCAAAACGCATTAAAAATGAATTAAAATGATAAATTTTATGTTTTTGGGTCTTAGCCCTTCTTCTGATAGCCCCGCGCCCTTTTCCTTCCATAGAACCCGGCGCCGTGACCAAGGCTGTTTCCTTGCGGGGGCTCTTCTCCGTCCGTAGAGTCAAACCACGGAGCCCCCGTAGTTGACTCCTCGGGATGTGGGAAAACCCGATCAACGGTCATTATTCACTACGGGGGGTCGCTCCAAAGCTCCCATGCCCGTACACCTTGGCCCCCCTGTAGTTCATCTCTGCCGTCCATTCGCCCAAAGATCAACGGTGCGGAGCACACCTGAAATGGTCGACTCGCCACCATACGTCATCCGCCCGTAAAATAAAACCCCGCTCCGCACACCCCCGCGCGCTTGGGTGTTTTTCCTGGGAGGCCGCCGATTCCATACATCTCTTGACACGCGTCCCTCCCGTACTATTCTCGAAACCACGCTCTTGCGATTATCCTGATGGTGATGGGTAGCGGAATAAATGATAGCCGTCAGATCTTGGAGCCCTCATCCAACAGCCATCGTACTCTGGAGATGTGCGTGTTTTAACTCGGGCCTCCGCTCTCCCCGCACATTAAATTTCGGCCAAAAGATATGCAGCAGAATCAATCACCGCCGTCCGATCCTACGCGCTTAATCCAACGGCTGTCATCTCCCGAGGCTGCACACCATTTAACACTCGTCCATCGTACTCGTGGACCCGCCTTTCGTCGTTCTCCGCCGTTGATCTTCGCCCGATTGACGGTCCAGATCTGTCTGTTCATTGTTGACCATTCCATTGCCCCGGGACCTCCACGTCACCCGTCCATCGTTTTTCGTCCCGCCACGTCACCTCCACGTGCGTCTGCCGTACATACTCCCATTCCATTGCATATAATAGTTCTTTTTCATGTTTTTTAATGTATTTCACGTATATTTGCTCCATGTTCTGTCAACCACCCGCCAGCATGTTTCTCACCATTTCCTCTGCATTTTGGCCCTCCATTCCGTCTGCATGGCTGTTTCCTCCATCCACACTGTAGCCACTTCCCCCCGTCCACGGTTTTCTTCACCAGTTCACCTATTTGCAGGATTTTCAATGGTGAATGTCCGCCATAATTGCAAAACCTCTGTTACAGTGACGGAGAAGTCGATGAAGGTCGTCTTCAGTCGCTGAATTTATGAGAAATGGCCCAGGAAGGTAAAGACAAGATTGTCATTTAAGGAACAGGCCTAAAACTCTGTGGAAAACCCTCCGGTGCCATTAAAGCTCTAGCTAACCTGTCAGAGGCAGAAATGAAGCAGCAGAGTATTACAGGACAAAAGAAAGCTCAAGACAAGAAACAGAAGACTTTAGAGCTCCTTCAGGGATTTGTAGAAGGCAAATTTACAAGGTTGAAGGCCTCGAGGATCAACCAGAAGATCCTATGCACAGATGTTTTATATTATCAGGGTTTCCGTATCAGCAGAGCGTTCTTCCATGAAAGGACACGGTACATATCATATTTCCAATCTACCTTGCGCCCAAAGAGAGATTTATGCCCATTCTGCAGTCCTACACCGTCAAGAAGCATTAGTTACACGGTATGGTCGACCCTAACACCATTATTTCACCATTTTGTTCAGTCACAGAGAATGGCAGTACTACTGCAGCCAAAATTAACTACACAGATTTAAAGCAGAATGGGTTGTGGCCTTCCTCCTCTCCTGAGCATTAATTCTTCATTTAATTCTTCACCTACCATCTTCTGCTTTGTTTTTCCTATAAGAATCCAGAATAACACATTGTAAAGGTTGTTGTTGCCTTGCTGGGGCAGTTGCTGTTAGAGGGATTCATTCTTGACTGTTAGAACAGTCTTGGGAGGGAGTTACAGGGTAGTTTGTATGTAATAGGCTGGGAGGAGGAAGTTTGGATTGTATCAGCCATTGAGCTTATTGTACATGACTGGTTTTGCATCAATTAATCAAAGCATATTTCACAAGATCCTGGTCTATTACTATTGGTGATGTCTTTCTTAACTCTGTTATTTACGTTTTCATACTGTTTCATGTTCTTCTGGTAGGCAACAGAAGTATAACATATGATTCACCCTTGTTAGGTGCCCTATGTTTCCTTCTCTCCCTACCTTTATGTTTTCTTCTTTATGTGTATCTAAGAGTGAATTCATGTGGTTTAACCAGCGCAGTGGATGTTATTGCCTACTGGCTGATGTATGAACTTAGGGGTTTACTGCTTGGATGTTTCTTTGTCAAATCTATCTCTGTTTTTTCCCTTGGAGTTGCTAAAGTAGACTTGGAGTTAAATGACCTCTGGTCCGATCTATAAGCTGCCCCTTCGTCCCTTTTTGAGAGCTGCCTTTGAGTATGTCCAAGCAGGTCTGGAGTTAAATGACCTCTGACCTGATCTATAGACAGAAAATTGGTTGTCTTTCCTTCTTCCACTTTCTCTCCTTAATGTTCCATTCCACCATCTGCCTAAAAGATCATTTAGTGTAGATAACTTTCCCTTTTAAAGCCTTGGCTAGTGGATGCAAGTAATTTCTTTTCATGACTCCATAGCCCAATGGATGGCACTTTCTCGGCCTATCCTCTTAGCTGAAACTTCCTGCTACTTTGTTCCTTCCCTCCCATTACTTTCTCAGCCTATGATCTCCTAACCAACCCAGCAACCCTTCAACCAAATCATTTTAAAACCCCCTTTGTGCTTCATAACTAGCCTAACATCTCATTTTGAGCTTCAAAGACATATCATTCTTAGCTCTATTTGGAGAGATCCCTCTCCGGGTACAGGAGGGCTAGATCCTAGGGCCTAAAAGTGGTTCTGATGTTGTCTCATCTTTTGGTCTTGCCAATCTGGCCAAAACATGGGAACCCCAACATAATGGCGACTCCGCTGGGGACGAATCTGAGAGTCAAGAACTGCTAATAGTTGGTCTATTTCCCATTGTCGTCACCAACATAATGGCGACTCCACTGGGGAAGAATCTGAGAGTCAAGAACTGCTAATAGTTGGTCTATTTCCCATTGTCGTCACCAACATAATGGCGACTCCACTGGGGAAGAATCTGAGAGTCAGGAACTGCTAACATTTGGTGTATTTCCCATTGTTGTCACCAACATAATGGCGACTCCGCTGGGGAAGAGATCACTTTGCCTTCAGGTTGGATTTTTATTGCTGACGGTGGATAGCATTTTGCTTCAAACATTCATATACATCCACCTGGTGACTCCACACTTCCTATGATCCAAAGACCTAATGACTCCACTGGTAGAAGACTCTGAACTGGTTGAAGAGACACAGTGACCTCTTTCTGTTTTACAAACATGCTTCCACGCATATAGAGAAGATATGCCCCAATGAGCAGGGAGCATATCCCTGGTTTCCCACACAAAATGCCTGAAGTGGACTAGTTAAAAAACCTGCCTATTTTTCAGGGTGAAAACACTGAGGACCCCTTGCTACATCTCATAAAGTTTCATATACATGTGTGGAAATTCAAAGTTGAATGGTATGAAGACTTCCTAATGAAACTGTTCATGGCAACATTAGAAGGAAAAGCTAGGAATTGGTATGAATGGTTAGAACCTCGGAGTTAGTTTTCTTTAAAAGACATGCACCAAGTATTTTACAAGAATTATAAAGGGAACTCTCCATCCTTACCATGGGACTGTTGTGATCTATCTCAGAATATCATACAATACCTGTTAGACATTGATATGGATTTGGTTGATATGCATCTTGAAGATCTGTTGACAGTCATTCAAGGATTTCATATGTATCCTAGCCATCACAAGAGCACAGATGAATCAGCTGAGGAAGAAAACAACCAAGAGACTGTGGACATTATTCAAGGTATTCTTGAAAATTCAGATGCTGATTTATCATCCTTGATAGTTGAGGCTCAAGATGACACCCTGCCTCAAATCCAGTCTTCAGAGGAAACAGAGAGCTGCTGCACTTCTGCACAAAGGGACACAAGACCATCCTCCCCTTTGACAGAGGAAGAGATAGATCAGATCATCAATGGACAGCCAGCCTCTGAATTTTTTTACAAATAAGACATCCTTTCCCATTCATCTGATGAGCTCTATTGTACATAGTTGGAAAGCTCGAATGTAAATCCGAGTGAAGAAAAACCTGCTGATGATCCAGTATGTCCGGTTGGTAGCATTACTTACATTCATGATTTTCCTATTTTTGATCTGTCTGATGATGATGTTCTCCAAATAGAAGAAGATCTTGTAGGGTCATCATTAGTAGATTTATGGGAGGAGAATCAATCCTTTTCACTTCCAGAGAGTAATGAGCCACTGCAGGCTATTTATGACACTGATGGGGAGAGCTATGACAGTATAATAGCAGATGAAGATTCTTTGAATCTTCGTTCTGCTTTACCACAGATCATCAGTGAAACTGGAAACCAGCAGTTTTTCCTTTCAGAAGATGAAGAAGAGATTCTTGAGCAGGTTGGAAAGAAGGTGCCTTCTCCTGAAAAGGAGGAAGCAATGGAACATGCCCTTGCTCAAGAATGCATTGATCGCTTCACAGAGCTCAGCACCCCAGAGCAAAATATATCAGAGCTCCAAGAGGACAACACTGCCATATATGACGAGTCCTCCAATTCAGAAGTTGAAGAAGATTCTCTTTCTCAAGAGGGTCTCATTCTTGATCCAGTGGAAAAAGAGGAAATCCTGGTTGAAGCCTGCCTGCCAAATATTCATAGCCAGGTATCATTTCATGATCCTTATGCACATTTCCTACATATACTTGAAGAAGGATCAAGGGTCTTTTTGAGCAGCATGTTGCAAATAGAGAGAACATTTTTCAAGGCTGCTGTTATGGAACAAGAAGAGTGGGAGCTGCCCTGCCTATCCAGCATGCTCAAGGAGTTGAGCAAGAAAGACCAGTCATGGGATCACTTGAAGGACTGGTTGCATTGGAAGACAATGTTTGTAAGCTAGACTGTAAATATTCCAGTTAGAGTAGGGTAGGTAGGAAAAGCTCAATAAAGCTCAGTGTGTGAGCATGTAGTTAGTTGTTTTTAATTTATGCAAAGTCCAGCAGGTCAGACAGTCTAATCCTGACTTGGTTGTTTTTAAATTTCCTGTCTTAGAATGTAGGTGAAGGAACCTTCTGGACAGTTTAATCCCAGCAGGTATTAGATTAGGTAGAGAAATGGATGAGGCCAACAGTCTAATCTGGCCTCATGGAGAAATAAGGGTAGATCTAGAGTAGGTTTGTTTTTTCTTTCAAAATAAAATAATGTAAAGGGTCTGCTAGTTCAAATGCACCCAAGGGAAAATTGTAGAACTGTAGTTTGGGTAGGTAGTTTGGTTGGGAAAATGTTTCTGCTGATATATCATGTTTTGTGGCAGCTGAAAAAAAAAGGAGAGAGATGGCTTATGATAGCAGGGCATCGGCCTGCTCCAAAGATCATCATGCGGTTTCTTGACTCTCCAAGAAGAAGCCATCCCCCATGTGGAGCACTTGTTAGCCCCCTATGAAATTCTTGGCAAGCCGGTGGGGGCTGAATTATTTTGAGCCATCAAGGAATTCCTTTCCCCTGAAAACCCATCCTCCTTGAAGTCTCTCCAATTCTTGTGCCCTAGCCCCACAAATCCTCTCTGCTAATTACATTGCTCAAAAAGGCCTATTATTCCCCTCTTATTTGTATATATATTTACCCCTGCCTATGAATTTTGGTTCGCTGCCTCATTCGAATCCATTTCAAAGCTCCACTGTGGCCTAAAACCTCATGCTCCTGTTTGATACTACCGTTTCCGCCCGAAAATCCGCTCTACAAAGGTTAAAACCCCATAATCTAAATCTATCATGCCCAGTCCTAAGACCTTAGCCCCCCGTGCTTTGGCTACCATATGACCCGAGCGCGAAACCACAGGCCAGGAGGAAGGGAAGCGTAACATTAAAGGTTTTCGGGCGCAATTGTGACCGTCCGATCGAGTTAAATCAACGGAGCGGCAGTCATTCTGTGTGGTGGTCCCCGCGCCTGTATGAATTGCCAAAACCAGCGGTAAATCCCGCACCACTTCCACCAGGCCGGCGGTTTTGAACCAATTGCCAGCGATTCCATTTAAAACATGCCGCGTGTCTTTGGTACGGGCCCTAAAAACCACTTTCCCGCGCGTTAAAGATTGAACCATGGTCGGGCAGCGGAATCCACCCGCGCCATTGGATCCGCCGATCTCCATCCAACGGCGGATATCTTCCAGAATTGCCCGCTCGTTAACATATGCCCGCCGTGCTCCGTGGCCCCACCACTGCGATGTTCCCGTCACCTCCTAACCGTTGATCCGTCTTCCAAGATCCGACGGCCAGAAATCAGTCTCCCCGTCTGTTGACTCCGCTGCCACGTCGCCTTTTCACCTGTCCCCCGTACATCCACATGTTTTACTCTCGCGCGTTCATAATATTCCTCCCCACCATATGTATATATATGTGTGTTTATGTGTGTTTTTATTTGTATTCGTCATTCTTCAGTCACCACATTCAAACTGTGTTACGTCGAAAATCCATTTTTCGTCTATCTGTCAAAGCCCCCATTGTGTTCCCTCCGCCACCCTTCGTGTTCTTGTCATCTGTCCGGGTCTGCGACGTCATTACCATCTCCGCCTCCATGCTCCTTACCTCTGAGTCTGGTTTTTTCTAATATATCTGTGGGTTTTGCAGGTTGCAAGATAACTAGAAGGTGTTTTAATTTGTTGCCTCTGTTGCAGAGGTTAAGAGCCCATAAAAGGACGATATTTTGTTGGCGAAATTCAAGAGGGGAGCCGAGGGTAGGTGTGTGAAATGACCATCATTAAAGAAAACAAAGATATGAACCTACAGAACCCTCCAGAGAAAATCAAGGGACGCCTCGCCCTGCATTAAAGGTCCAGGATTTAAATTCAAAGCTAAAGGTCGAGAGTACAGTACAGAATTGCAGACTACCTCAGGGTTCTTGCGGCAACAGATTTTTCCCTCAGCGAAAGGCAGAACATTGTATATTTTATTATTTGCGTCTTGTTCATAAGGAGATTTTCACCATCCAGCATTTATTTCTAGAGGCAGATTGTAAAGTACAGTCATTTATAGTTAGTCATTCATAGTGTGGGCGCGAATGCTTTCCGCCATTTTATTCAAATTGAGTCATTAAATGTGCTCCATCTACCTCCTTCTCTAGAATTCTCTATCTTTTCTATAAAAACCCGAAAAGAAGACATTGTAAGGGTTCCAGATTTCTATCAGCAAACTGTGCAGTGAAAAGGCTTTTGTATACATTTTGTAATATTTATGTATGAAGGTTCAGAGCCCGTAGGGTCTCAGTGAGGAGGAGTTATAACTGTAATGAGGATTCTGGTCTTTGGTATCTCACAGTATGTAATTTCTCTTATGTGTTAATACAATATCTCATTTCATGCTATTTATCTTCTTGTATCATGCTCTAGAATGCGAGTGGCTCACTAGTTTGTAGTAAGGATTCATCCTTGTTGATGCCCTTTCTGGAATTAGTCAAGCGCTTTAAATAGGCCTAGTCATGATATACTGTTCCATGTTCACTTCATCCATATTTTCTGTTGTATTAGCTACTTGAGGAGGGTGCTTTTAAAATGCCATTTTCATATAAGGATTCATAAATAAATATGCCCTTATGTGATTCTGTTGTGTATCTGGGTATCAGTCTCATGTTAACTAATATCTTCTTTATGTTTCTTCACTGCACTCATTTCCTGATATTTGATTTCTGTGATATATTATCTGAACTGGCCCTCTTTACAGTAAGTTGTCTCTTAACTGTCTGATGCCTTTGTATTGGAGTTTTGCATGATGTTCCTACACTATTCTTATCTTTGTATCAGCTTCTGAGAGAGTTTGGTCCCATTCAAACTTATTTCCTTGTTTTACAAGTGATAGTAAGAGAGCTTTTGGATTGACAACCCAAGCTATATTATGAGCTCCTTGCTATATTAAGATGTCCCAGGCACTGGTCTATGGCAAATCTAGGCTGTCTCTAGGGGTGACAAAATTGTCCACAACACCCTCCTTTACCCCTGCGAAATACATCAATTCCCCTTCTTTTCCCTTTATCCAAATTCCCTTTCTTCCCCCCCAAGATTCCCCCTCTCTATGCCTAAATCCCCCAAAATCCCCTTTAAATTTCCCCATCTCCCTTATTTCCCTAGTTTCCCCCTCCATCTCCCCTACCGTTACCCTTTAATTGCCCCCAAAACGCATTAAAAATGAATTAAAATGATGAATTTTATGTTTTTGGGTCTTAGCCCTTCTTCTGATAGCCCCGTGCCCTTTTCCTTCCATATGCCCAAGCGCTGGGACCACTTGCTAAACCCGTTGGGCGCTTATCCCCTCCAACCCTTTTTCCACCCAAAAAATCATGAAAAACCTTTGTGAATTATGAAATTCGGGTTTTTAATCCGTTTCTAAGGTTTGCCGCCGGTCTGATCCTTCAACGAATCTCTGCCGTTCGTTAAACACGAAATCAACGACCGTTATTCACTACGGGGGGTAGCTCCAAAATCTCATGGTCGTACACCTTGGCCCCCCCGTAGTCCATCTCCACCGTCCATTTAAATCCGCAGATCAACGGTTCATAACCAGAGCGCTTCAGGCGCATTTTCCACCGTTGATCTGTTCCAGATCTAACGGCGTGGAGCGCGCCCGAAATGGTGGTCCCCACTCCACGCGCTGTTTCAGAAAACCCGCCGGTAAATTCCGCACCACCCATCTGCAGCAGGCAGTTTTCCCGGGAGAGCCAGCGATTCCACTCAGTAATCGTCGTGTGTCCTCTGTACGAACCTGAAACCACTTTCATTTCGCGCATTAATCTTCGGTTCAAAGTCACGCAGCGGAATCTATGTGAACCGTCAGATCTTGGAGCCCTCATCCAACGGCCATCGTACTCTGGAGATGCACGCGTTTTAACTCGGGCCTCTGCTCTCCCCGCGCATTAAATCTCGGCCAAAAGATATGCAGCGGAATCAACCATCGTCGTCCGATCCTACGCCCTTAATCCAATGGCTGTCACCTCCCGAAGCTGCACACCATTTAACACCCGTCCATCATGCCCGCAAGCCCGCCTTCCGTCGTTCTCCACCGTTGATCTTCGCCCGATCGACGGTCCAGATCTGTCTGTTCATTGTTGACCATTCTGTTGCCCCGGGACCTCCACGTCACCCGTCCATCGTTTTCCGTCCCGCCACGTCACCTCCACGTGCGTCCGTTGTACATACTCCCATTCCATTGCATATAATAATTCTTTTTCGTGTTTTTTAATGTATTTCACGTATATTTTCTCCGCGTTCTGTCAACCACCCACCAGCACGTTGCTCATCATTTCCTCTGCATTTTTTCCCTCCATCCCGTCTGCATGGTCGTTTCCTCCATCCACACTGTAGCCACTTCCCCCCGTCCATGGTTTTCTTCACTAGTTCACCTGTTTGCAGGGTTTTCAACGGTGAATGTCTGCCATAATTGCAGAACCTCTGTTACAGTGACGGAGAGGTCGATTAAGGTCGTCTTCAGCAGCTGAATTTATGAGAAACGACCCGGGAAGGTAAAGACAAGACTGTCATTTAAGGAACAGGCCTAAAACTCTGTGGAAAACCCTCCGATGCCATTAAAGCTCGAGCTAGCCTGTCAGAGGCAGAAATGAAGCAGCAGAGTATTACAGGACAGCAGAAAGCTCAAGACAAGAAAAAGAAGACTTTAGAGCCCCTTCAGGGATTTGTAGAAGGCAAAGTTACAAGGTTGAAGGCCCTGAGGATCAACCAGAAGATCCTGTGCACAGATGTTTTATATTATCAGGGCTTCCGTATCAGCAGAGCGTTCTCCCATGAGAGGACACGGTACATATCATCTTTCCAATCTACCTTGTGCCCAAAGAGATATTTTCGCCCATTCTGCAGTCCTACACCATCAAGAAGCATTAGTTACATGGCATGGTCGACCCTAACACCATTATTTCACCATTTTGTTCAGTCACAGAGAATGGCAGTACTACTGCAGCCAAAAGTAAATACACAGATTTGAAGCAGTAGGGGTTTCGGCTCTCCTCCTCTCTGAAATTTAATTTCCTCATTTAATTCTTCACCTACTTCTTCTGCTCTGTTTCTCCTATAAGAATCCTCAAGAACACATTGTAAAGGGTTGTTGTTTTTGTTGTTGTTGTTGTTGTTGTGGTAGTTGCTGTTAGAGGGATTCATTCTTGACTGTTAGAACAGTCGTGGGAGGGAGTAGCAGAGTAGTTGTATGTAATAGGCTGGGAGGAGAAAGTTTGGATTGTATTAGCCATTGAGCTTATTGTACATGACTGGTTTTGCATCGATTAATCAAAGCACATTTCACAGGATCCTGGTCTATTACTATTGGTGATGTTTTTCCTAACTCTGTTTATTACATTTTCATACTGTTTCATGTTCTTCTGGTAGGCAACAGAAGTATAACATAGGATTCACCCTTGCTAGGTGCCCTATGTTTCCTGCTCTCCCTATCTTTAATGTTTTCTGCTTTATGTGTTATCTAAGAGTGAATTCATGGGGTTTAACCAGCGCAGTGGATGTTATTGCCTGCTGGCTGATGTATGAACTTAGGGGTTTGCTGCTTGGATGTTTCTTTGTCAAATTTATCTTTGTTTTTCCCTTGGAGTTGCTAAAGCAGACCTGGAGTTAAATGACCTCTGGTCCAATCTATAAGCAGCCCCTTTGTCCCTCTTTGAGAGCTGCCTTTGAGTATGTCCAAGCAGGTCTGGAGTTAAATGACCTCTGACCTGATCTATAGACATAAAATTGGTTGTCTTTCCTTCTTCCACTTTCTCTCCTTAATGTTCCATTCCACCATCTGCCTAAAAGATCCTTTAGTGTAGATGACTTTCCCTTTGAAAGCCTTGGCTAGTTGTTGCATGTAATTTCCTTTCATGACTCCATAGCCCAATGGATGGCACTTTCTCGGCCTATCCTCTTAGCTGAAACTTCCTGCTGCTTTGTTCCTTTCCTCCCATTACTTTCTCAGTCTATGATCTCATAACCAACCCAGCAACAAAATCATTTTAAACCCCCTTTTGTGCTTCATAACTAGCCTAATACCTTATTTGAGCTTCAAAGATATATCATTCTTAGCTCTATTTGGAGAGATCCCTCTCCGGGTCCAGGAGGGCTAGATCCTAGGGCCCAAAAGTGGTTCTGATGTTGTCTCATCTTTTGGTCTTGCAAATCTGGCCAAAACATGGGAACCCCAACAAGGAGTACCCGGAAGTTTTTAGATTTAGTGTCCTCCTCATGGAGTTGGGAACTGCAGGCCAGTGAAGCTACCGACACATGATATGTTAGGGAGCAGCATGGAGAAATCCGTGACACAGGTTCCACTGATGTTCTTGCCTGAGAAGTTTCCTCTTCCCCAATTCCCACTGTTTGAGTCCCCACGTGCACCAGAATTTTTTCTTGTTCAACATTGGTCGAAATTATGAGTGGACAATCCTTGTACAGATGTCCGAATTCATGACATCATCGACATCTAGATGGAATACCTTCATAGTCTAGAATCTGACATATCGTGATGTCTCAGTAATGAAGGTTGTAGCTCTCCATCAACCCTTCCCTCGTGTCCAAATGGACGAGAATCCAGGTTTCATAGATGTTACCAGTCTCTGAGTAAGACCTATCATGGTCTAAGTGGATACCTAAGTCTTCAAAAATGAAGCAAAGCACTTCCTCTGTCCAAAGTTGCAGAGGGAGTCCCGAAAATCTAACCCAAATAGGGCCTTCTCCCATCTTCTCCTTTTCTGGGTCGAACAGTGGTGTCCATTGCTTCAACAACACCAGAGTCATTTCTATGTGCCAGTATTTGGTGAGCACCCAGTTAGCCATATCTGGGTGGGGAAATATTAGGGAGAACCACCCCCTATTCATCATGAGTACCCCAGGAAGTTTATCCAGTATATTTCCCCAAATTTATGTTGTCCAAATATTTAATCTGTCCGAGGAGAAGTTCCTTCCTCCAACCAACCCCACTAGTACAGTCTGCGAGGTTTTCTCCATCTTGTCCATACCTATTCCTTCGTTGAAAACCAAAACCCACTTCTATTCGTGGCTATTAGTGCATTTGTGCTTTTTCTTCCCTGACCTATGGGAGGTTCTATCCCGACAGTGCCCTTCAGCTTCTGGTGTGTCATCCGAGTCTGACGTTCTGACGTCCTCCAGAGGCGGAACTAAATGAGTAATGCCCTCAAAACGTCCCGAAGCCGCCAAAAATGGGGTCTCCCCTAAATTGGTTGTGTGATTTAGTTCATCCTCACCATGGTTGATGCCTAATTGTTCAAACCCAAAATACCCCTCCACGTTTCCATCGTTTTCCCCCAAACCATTCGATTTCGGTCCCAAAACATCTGATGTTTCTTGGGCTTGTTGCTCCCAAAGTCTGAGAACCGATGACGAGGGGATGTAATATACAGGAGAGGCCAGTGCTGCCAGGAAGGGTTCCGAGTAAACAAGCTCAGTTGCTGGGAAGGGATCCGATAGGGAAAATGGAGTATGAGATGAGTCACCAATCCATATCCACATGCTCTTTCCCTGCGAGATCTTCTCCTTGAGTTGTCCCACCTGTCTGCTGAGGTGTTAACCCAACCCATATCTAAGATGGGTCTAATTTTTTGGATGAGTAGTCACATATCATCCTTAATCATCTCTCCGTTTGAGTTTTCACCCCCGTTTCGAGATCTCCTCCAACCTTCCACGAAAAACCTTGCTTGTTCCGAGGAGTTGGCATAGCTGCTACAACCGTTAGCTGTATCTGCTGGGGTCTAGAGGGATGGCCAGGGAAATAATAATAACCCTATGTTTGGTTGTCAAAACCATTAGGAAAAATGCTAAAGAGCCTGACTGCCAGGGTATGAAAAGAAATCTGTGACCATTGCAACTGACCCCCTTCGAGGTTGAGAGAGCTGAGTGTTAGCAAGATGGTTTGGTGGGTAATAGTGTAATATAGCTTTCAACTAGTTGGAATATTATATGTTGCTTTTATTTTCAGTCTAGAGGAATAAGTGGGGTAGGGAGACCCTTAAATATCTTTAGTAGGAATAAATCACTTACAGTATGGATGTGGATCAGTTTAGATAGTCAAAATAAATCCACCTTGGGTGTGAAAGGGGGCAATGCATGTAGACTATATCAAGGTTGACCAGATAAACAATGCTGCCAAAGAAGAGAGTGGAGCTAGTGGGGACAACATAGTTTTGGAGGAGGAGTCTTTCCATGGAAGTAACCTCATAAATGAGTGGGGCCAAGGGCGAGGAAGCTCACCAAGAATATAAGGGAAGGGAGGGAAACCATGAGCGAAATTCAAAATATTGTTTATGTTTGAGTCTTATGACTTATTGCATGCTTCAAATATTTACCTGGGTTTGTTGTAATATTTAGTACAAGGGAATTTCCATGCAGGAATTCCCCACTCTATCTTGGAGGACTTGAGAAGGCAATATAAGACGAGTATTCTGAGCTTCATTTCCACCATTCGGCATTGGTCTAAGCAATCACCTACAACCATAATGCAGTATCCTTGAGGAACTGTGTTATTTTTCATGGTGTTTCATCAGAGGGGTGTAAAACCCTGTTTATGAGCTAGTTTCCTAGTGAAAGGAGCAGCCTTTCACCCAGAAATATTGGGAGGAGAAGTTACAGCCATATCTTTGTCATTTCATCCATTTTTTTGGCAAAATTTAGTGATACATCATGATTTAGCCATAGATTTGGAGTCTACACTTTTTTCATCTTGTTTATTTCAAGAAACCCTTGCTGGGTTATCTTGGGATTGTGTTTGAGAGACTAGTTCTCCATTTTTAGCTCCTTTTGAGTAATATATCAGTAGATCCATTCATCTTTATTTTTTTTAGTAGTAACCCTCACTAGGATGGTGCTGTCATGTATTCCAAATTTTTTTTTTTGCAACATCCCTTGGGATTCTAGTATTTTTGGGCTTTTGAGGCTTTTTTTCCTAGTTTGAGTGATTTGTTCCTAAACACATTGTATCTTGCTGCTATAATACATAATCTAATGGATCTATGATTTTCTCATATGTTTTGAATCATTATTTTCTTTACATTTCAGTTTAGTGTTCAATATTGTTGTCTTTCCTAATTTGGAATATTACAGTGGTATCAGAGCCCTAATCTTGGCTCAGATTGCTGGGAAATACATCTATAGACATGGAGGAGAAATAGATCTCAAAAATTCTTCTCCAGACCATGCAAGACATTGCAAAAGATATCAAGGAGATGAGATTTGAAAGACAAAAGGAATCCCCTAAAGGGTTTCACCATGGAGAAAGCTCCGACACTTCACTTTTGTGGTGGGAGTAATCAGTAGCAAAACCTTGTTCACAACACTCCACTATGCCCACATTCCTATCATTGGAAGGTGAGGAAGGAGGGCCCTTGAGGAAAGAAACCCTTGGTGACTATTTTGTGGAATATCAATCTCAATCCCAGAGGTTCAAGGATCATTTGAACTTTCAAGAGTTCTTTCAGATCAAGGATGGTAGGAGATCCTTCAATCACCATAAAAAGGGAGGGTACATGTAGAACCAAGACCTACAACACAGTTTGCAGGTTATTTTTTCCCTCTTATGATGGATCACCCAAGTGCACAACTAAGTCTTGGATAAAGAAGTTGGATACTTATTTCCAACTCAATAGAGTTTCAGAATTGGAGGCTATCAAAATAGCAGCACTGCACCTAGAAGGTGAGGCACATGAGTTGTGGTTTCATGGGTTATCTACACTTGGGCATGTTAGTATCACTTCATATTCAGACTTCACCCGGAGGTTGGTGGAGAGATTTTATCCCAGGGATCTGAAAGCACACTTTGTTGGGCTAACCAAGCTCAAGTAATTAGGAGATTTAGCTCAAGCAATCAGTAATGGTAGGCAGTGGAGCTACCCATAACTTTATTGACACACAGTTGGTGCAAAGGAGGGGCATTCACATAGAATATTTTGAGGGTTTCTCAGTTTTGGTTCCGAGAGCTAAAACCATGCAACGTGCAAAATATGTTCTGGCATTAACCATCCCTATGGGAACCTACACACTGAAATACCACTTATTTGTGGTTGATATTATAGACACCAATGTGATATTGGGTGTCCAGTGGTTAATCACCGTAGGGAAGGTTACCACAAACTGGGAAACATTATAGATCGAATGGACAAAAAAAGGGAGTGGTAAACATAAGAAAATCAAAGGAATACACACCTACCCACCCCAAATTGTCTCAGCACACAGGATGGAAGATGAATTTCGCATAGGGAACATAGAGTGGGCAGTAGAACTACATTTTTCAGAAGCAGGGAGCAAGGATTCACCAGTACATCCAGATGTACAATCTATTTTGGACCGATACTCCACAATATTTGGAGATATCCCACCTGGGAGACCTCCTAATCGAGGATTTGAGCACACTATTGAGTTGGAGCAGGGGATCCAAGCAGTATTCACCACACCCTATAGGCATCCCAAAGCCTATAGAGATGAGATTGAAAAGGCCATTCAGGAGCTTTTGTCCTTGGGACACATTCGGCCTAGCACCAGTCCTTTTGCCTCTTCAGTGGTCTTGGTGAAGAATAAGGATGGCACATTGAGGACGTGCATTGATTATAGAGCTTTGAAAAAAAATACCATGAAGAACAGATACCCAATTCTCAGGATCTATGAGTTGATGGACGAACTAAGAGGGTCCAAGTATTTTTCCAAGATTTATTTGAGATCGGGGTATTATCAAATCAAAGCGAGGGATCAAGACATCCCCAAGACAACGTTCCAATGCCACTACGGACATTTTGAGTTCTTGGTAATGCCTTTTGTGCTAACCAATGCTCTGGAAACATTCCAGTCTTTCATGAACCACATTTTTCATAGTCAATTGAGGAAGTTTTCATTGGTATTTTTTGATGACATTCTCATTTACAGCTGCACATGGGAGGAGAATTTATTGAGGCAGTATTACGCATTCTTAAAGAGCAACAGTTCTATGCTAAGCTCTCTAAATGTGAGTTTGGGCTCACAGAGATGCTCTATCTGGGCCACATAATTGGAGTAGATGGCATGAGAGTTCATGAAGAGAAGATCTGTTCTATCAAATATTGGCCCGAGCCAAAGAATGCCACAGAAATTCGGGGGTTTGTAGGGAAATGTACCTATTACCAGAAGTTTGTAAAAGGGTTCTCTCAACTAGCAGCACCACTTATAGATCTAAATAATAAGGGAGATTTTAGTTGGACAGCCACAACGCAAAGAGCTTTTGATAAGCTCAAGGAGGTGATGAGTAGCTGCCCAGTATTGGTTCTGCCTGATTTTACCCAACCCTTTGTGTTGGAATGTGATGCTTCGAGAGAAGGAATTAGAGTAGTATTGATGCAAGGGGGACACCCCATAGATTTTGAGAGTCAGAAGTTGCTACCACATGAGAGGCTATAACCCATATATGATAAGGAAATGATGGCTATTATGCATGCTTTAGCCAAGTTCAGAAAATATTTGGTGGGTAATAGATTTCGAGTGAAGACTGATCATAATGGTCTTCGATTTTTTCTTGAGCAGAAGCAACTTCAGGAGAGGTAGCAGAAATGGGTGAGTAAGATCCAAGTATATGACTTGGACATAGAATATGTTAAAGGGAAGAGTAATGTACTGGCATATGCTCTATCTCAGAGGCCAACAACGCTATCCTTTATGAGCATGGATATAGATTGGAAGGCTCAGTTTCTAGTGGAATACTCCAAAGACCACTTTTCATGTGAGATCCTAGATGGAATGGTGACTGATGAGAGGTATAGAGTGATGGATGAGGCCATCTATTACCAGGATTGGGTCTTCTTGGCTAGAGATTTTAAGCTCAAGAAGAATATTTTGTAGGCATCACATGATTCACCACTTGCGGGACATCAAGGATTCACCAAGACATACCAGGCTATTTGGTAGAGATTCTCATGGAAGGGTCTCAAGGAGGATGTGCTCCAACACATCAAGGAGTGTGTAGTTTGCAAGCAGAACAAAGGAGAGCAAAACCATCATGCATGATTATTGCAACCATTCCCTATTCCAAATGGAAAATGGGAAAGTATTTCCATGGACTTCATCACCGATCTACCTACAATTCAGGGTAAGGATTGTATCTTTGTAGTTGTTGATCGAATAACAAAGTATTCACATTTCTTTGCTATTTCTAAATTATATATTGCTTCACATGTAGCTGAGCTCTTCTTTAGGGATTTGTTTAGACTTCATGGTCTTCAAAAGACCATAGTCATTGATCGGGATAGCCACTTCATGCATGGATTTTGTAATATTCCAAATTTGGAACAACTCATAAATCATGCATCAAAAACGCATTTCCAGGAACAAATGCAATAAAATAGTGAAATGAACTCTTGGATCCCATAGATTAATCAATGTACATTCTAAATCCAATATTAGAGCTAAAACAAAGCAAACTAGGTGGGTTAAACAGATCTCCCACACCTAGGATTTCTAAAAAGTGCTAAAACCCCAAGACTGCAAAATTCCAGAGCAGTTGCTCAAGGGACTGCGCAGTCTAAGAGAGGGTTTACACATAAAATCGTAGGAGAACAATAGATATACTCATGTGTTTATAAATAATGGGAAATTCAGTAATTTAATGAATAACCACTACAACACTGAAGTACATGAGTGTAGAAGTCTGAAATATGTATGATATACTGTAGATCCCTCAAGGGATTCCTCCCATGAAAGGATGAACCTCTCAATCACAAGGAAACACTGCAACGGAGCCACCAAATCATGCAATGAACACTGCCTCTAGAATAATGCATTCCCTAGCAGAAAAAATGCTGGGAATGTATGGGAAATGTGTGGTCTGATACCACAGATCTGAAATAAGCTTAGGAGCTCTCCAAACAGATCTCTCAAGTGAAGGAAACCTTCCTCCAATGAGAAACTAGCTCAGAAGCTGGGATTCCAATCCCTTCCACTACTGCATCCAACAACATTGCACAATATTCGGCAAAGTTGTGCTGATGAAGATGGCTGAAGCTTGGCCTGAAAACCTGATGTGGAATGATGAATGAAAACTCTCCCAATGAGGCTCCTCAAAGGAAAGAGGTGGGATTCCCACCTGGGAACACCCAGAGATAAATGGCACTGCAAATTTGCTAAGCAGCAAAGCAACAACAAGTCTTGGGAAACAAGAATAATAATCTAAGACATGAAGAATAATGTTGCCATCCTCTTCCTTATATAAGACACGAGTTTGCTTGCCCTTGGTCCCACTCAATTAGGTCATATCTATCCCAAGATAAATCTCCCTCCAAAATTGCGTTATTCCTCCTCCAGTAAAACTGCACTATTGACTTACTCAAAGAAGCTTGATCTTAACCTTGTTCACACATGGAGGTGTTTTATTGAGCAAGAAAGAGTGTCCCCTTTCAAATTTGAAGTATTTTATTCCTCCTTAGGAGACTTATGGGCTTTTCTTCCCATTTATTCACCGGCTAAAGCTGCTGCTAACTCTAATGTTCCATTTAGCTTGGAGGCTAAAATTTTGGAACATTACATTCCTCCTCTCCAAAATATTTGCTTGTCCTCAAGAAAATGCATAAGGAGAAAAAAATTTATCCCCTCTTTCTCATGTGGCCTCCCATCAATGGCCTCCATCACTGCATCAAGAGAATCTGAAAATAAACTGTCATCCAATGCTTCCTCCCAAGTGTGCAATACCAAAGTGTCTACATCAATCAAAGGTGGAAAGTGTGAATGGAAACTTTCTTGTTGTTTCATGGCCTCCACAAAGTAGGAGTGATGATAATCATGGTGAATGAGTGCCTCCCTCACCCATGCTATCATCCAAATGAAGTGAGTCACCCTCCAACATGGTAACTCATGAAAAGTATCCTCCACCTTTGGCTCCTGAAATGTAGGTGGGCTAAATAAGTGAACATGATAGGCAAGAGGGCCTATCCCACGCTGTCCTCCTCTCCACTTATGATAAGTGTCGAGGGCATGCTGATCTCGGGCTGCAACATTATTGCCCTCCAATGGCAAGAAGAAGATTGAGCCTCCAAGGACTCTCCCTCCAAAGTCATGAGGCATGTCAACCCAAACCATTCCATCCAAGATGAATGGCACATCATCACCATTTGGCCTCCAAGTCAGAAATATGCTGAAATTTATGTGCCATTTTGGATGGTACCAAAGGTTCTCCAAGTGGATATTACGCAGTCTTCCCAACTGCTGCTTGAGAATGTCATGTGGCAAGTGGTCCTGCAACAAGTTACAAGCTGTATATGTTTGTTCTCCCAACATGGGAAAGTAAGCATCAATGTATATCAGCTGTACATAGATAAAATAACAATACATTTGGCCAAATTCATGTATATATGGGCTACTATCATCATAAACATTGGCCCTAAAGGGACCCTGAAACCCAAAAATACTCTTGCTCTTTTGAGGAGAAAAGCACTGTTCAAACATGGTGAGAAAGTACAAATACTCAATGGAGTAATCAACAAGTACAAAAATGCATTCCCTACCATACATAGTGAGTTGGATGAAAGTGAGGTCCCTTAATAAGTCCTCCCATGAGAATCTCCTCATAGAAATATGCAAGAAGAAGCAATACATCATCTCCTCGGGATATTCCATCCACAAGAACATACTCCTATGTGACAGCACTGTAGGCCTTTGTGATAAGGCTCCATGACTCCTTTATTTGACATCACATATACCAAGTTCATCCACCATCATGGTGCTATGTGAGAAGATCACCTTCGTACATGGAATTTTCTCATGATCCTTCAATGCTGAAGGGTAGCCTCCTTGCACCATGAATGTGCCTTCCTTCTTTCTGGAAATATCATGAAAAGTATGGGAAAATTCCCCCCCATACTCTCCCAAGTGCAACCACAGTAGCAACAACCTTTGTTGTTTCCTCATCTCTCCCTCATACAAGCCATAGAGTAGGATAATGATGGTCAACTTGTATGGTGTCCCAACAAACAAATCAGCCATGAAGTGCCTCCTCAAGTTCTCCAAGTGGTTCCTCCCACAAGAAGAGAAAAAGTGTGATGTGGCAATCATGGTTTACCCATGGTTCCTCCTAAAATGTACACCATATAAAGTGGGGATAATCATGCTCCCAATGGGCATCTTCAATCTCAAGCCCACTCTCCAAACAAATCTCCCCAAGAACATATACATATCAGCAACATATGGAAGCAAAGTACAATGAGAACAAGTTTCCAAGTGACAACCGGAGAGTGAATCATAGTTCTTCTCATGGAACCAGCGTAGTGCATCCTTGGCCTGCATTAAAATAAGAAATAACAAGTTCTTTGAAAGCCACTTGTTTTCTGCCACAGTCATCTCATAAGATGAAAACATGAAGTTACAAGTTGGTGCCAATGGTAAAAACCAAGAGACATGTGGCTTCCCCCACAAACCATAAAAAAGATAGCCAAATTCAATGCTACAAGTACCTGTAAGTACATCATCATACAATATGCAAGAAGAGATGATTCTTATTGTTACATCATGCTGATCAAATAAGGAAAATAAGTACAATACAAAATATGAAATTATACCTCCTCCATCATGTACTTGAAGTATTGAGCTAAAATGGCTCAACTGGAAATTCTTCCTCAGTCCCAATGAGTAGGAAGGTGGCTATGACCTCCTCTCTATCACCATTCGGGCTATGCATCTCTCCATATGCTGAAATATGTCATGCTGAATTCCCTCCCAAGTGAACTCCTCCATCAAATGGAAATATGCATCAAAGTGCATAGAAGATAAGTCCTCATGTGCTGCATGTAGTCGCTTCTCCCTGAGACTAGAAGATCACTCCATAGGAGTGGATAACCACATCATCCACCATGTATCTCTCATCTCCATCCTGGTCATCAAGAATCATGCATGCACCAAGATCCTTGGAGTACTCTACCAAAAGCTAAGACCTCCAATAAGGATTAATCCTCCTAAGAGACAGTGCAGGTGATCTCGCATGTGAAGCTCTCCTCATGCTGCAACCTGCTACCTTGAAATCCCCCATGCCAAATTCTTCCTCCAGACTCTTCACCTCTCCAAAATCTAAGAGTGGTGAACCCAAAGACAAGATGCCTTCTATTAGCTCTAGATCAGGTGGCCTCCCAGGTGGAATGCCTCCATATAGTGAGACATCAATGTCAAGAGTAGACTACTCATATGGTTGGGCAACCTTGCCCTTGCCCTTGCCCTTACAACGCAAATAAGTCTGGATATTTCTTGCACTAGCTCTCTAAAATAGAGAAGGGTGTGTACCTCTCATCAAATGATGTTGCTCTTCCTCCCTTCATCCTCCTTTCAGCTGCAATGCTGCACAATCATGTTGCTCACTGATTGTGCTTGGACCTCTATGTATGAGATCTTGGAGAACTTCTTGCAAAAGCACAAGAATCCCTCTTGTTGGAGCATGTGCTCCTCCCTCCTCTGCATGAGGCACTAGATGTGCTCTAGATGTGACAGCGCTGTTGCCCTCATCTCTCTCAATGTGTGTGGGAAACATATCAACAATTGGATCCTCTTGTGAAAAAGATATCCCTATGCCCTCTTGTCCAAGAATATGAACTGGAGGCTTTACTTCTGGCAATGTGTAATGAAATATATCAGCTCCTCCGATGGTTTTCTGAATTGGAGTTTCCTCCATCACATGCAAGGGTTTTTTTTTTCTCAAGTTTTCCTTGCTCATGTGTCTTAGGAAGTTTTTCACCAAACCTCTCTATCAATGTTTTTATGAATCTTGCATAAGAGAAAGTGTTGGCATTCTTTAAATAAAAAGACTAAAAAATCCACCATTCATGAGCCGTACCTCTGAAATGCAGCGCTGCAACTCTGATGGCTTCATCTTCGAAAATGTGGTGCAACTGCAAAAAGCAATTTAGCTACATCACCCAGGCTTTTACTGAACATGTAGGTGATCCAGAAAAAGTAGATAGAAGAAATCTATCTACATCCTATTGCTTTCTCTTCTCCATCTGGATCTTGCAAAACTCTTGGAAATCAGTATGATCTCTAAACCTCTCAGTTTGAAATTCATACTCCTGCAACAAATCAATAAGAGTTCTCCTCTTAGGAATTTTTCCTCCTCCTATCCATCTCAAGATAGATCTGGGCACTTGACTGTGCTGTGCATCATGGTGTGTAGCTACATGCTCACACTCACCATGTGAAAATCTAGATTCAACTCTAGATTCAACCTCCTTTGGAGATTCCATCTCCAATATCATTCTCTTTAGCTCTCCTTGAAAGCTCTGCATAGATTTTTGAAGAAGCTTTGTAAGCTTGTCTTCCTTCCTTCTGTCACATACTGAAGCTTTCTATATTCTGTCCATCTCTCCTTCTTTTGATAGCTGGATCTCACAGGCTGAGCCAAATATCATGCTCTGATACAACTGTAATATTCCAAATATGGAACAACTCATAAATCATGCATCAAAAATGCATTTCCAGGAAAAAATGCAATAAAACAGTGAAATGGACTCTTGGATCCCATATATTAATAAATTTAAATTCTAAATCCAATATTAGAGTTGAAACAAAGAAAACTAGGTGGGTTAAATAGATCTCCCACACCTAGGATTGCCAAAAAGTGCTAAAACCCTAAGACTGCAAAATGCCGGAGTAGATACTCAAGGGATTGTGCAGTCTAAGAGAGGGTTTACACATAAAATCATAGGAGAAAAATAGATCTACTCATGTATTGATAAATAATTCTGAAGAACAGAGATCTAATCTCCTTGTACAAAATACAAAAAAACCGGCAAGGGTTTCTTGTCAAACACTCTGCATACAAAATGGGAAATTCAGTAATTTACTGAATAACCACTGCAACACTAAAGTAAATGAGTGTAGAAGGATGAAATATGTATGATCTACTATATATCCCTCAATATATTCTTCCCATGAAAGGATTAACCTCTCAATCACAAGGAAACATTGCAACGGAGCCACCAAACCATGCAATGAACACTGCCTCTAGAATAACGCATTCCCTAGCATAAACAGTGATGGGAATGTATGGGAAATGTGTGGTTTGATACCACAGATCTGAAATAAGATCATGAGATCTCCAAACAGATATCTCAAGTGAAGGAAGCCTTCCTCCAATGAGAAAATAGCTCAAAAACCGGGATTCCAATCCCTTCCACTGCTGCACCCAGCAACACTGCACAATCTCCGTCAAGATCCATAAAATTTTTCATGTATCATGCCTCACTAAGGCCATTATACAACATATGGTTGCCACTATCGATCTCCCACCTATTGATTATGAGGGCCATATAGTTTTGCAGCAAGAGGCTATTTTGGATACTTAGGAAAGGTAGCTAAGGAGCAGGGTGATTAAGGAATATCTGATTCGATGAAGGAATCTTCTCGATGAGGATGCCAATTGGGAGGAAGAGAAGATTTTTCAGCATCCTTCTTTAATTTTTCTTGAGGAAAATCAACTTTTGGGAGGGGAGGACTGTAATATTCCCAATGATCTTTCAACTAGTTGGAATATTATATGTTTCTTCTATTTTTAGTCTAGAGAAATAAGTGGGGTAGGGAGACCCTTAAATATCTTTAGTAGGAATAAATCAATTCTAGTATGGATGTGAATTAGTTCAGATAGTAAAAAAAGCCACCTTGGGTGTGAAAGGGGTCAATGCATGTAGAATAGATCAAGGTTGACCAAATCAATAGCGCTGCCAAAGAAGAGAGTGGAGCTAGTGGGGATAGCGCAGTTTTGGAGGAGGAGTCTTTGCATGGAAGTAACCTCATAAATGAGTGGGGACAAGGGTGAGGAAGCTCACCAAGAATATAAGGGAAGGGATGGAAGCCATGAGGGGCATTTAGAATTTTTTTTTTATGTTTGAGTCTTATGACTTATTGCATGCTTCAACTATCTAGCTGGGTTTGCTGTATTGTTTAGTACAAGGGAATTTCCATGCGGGAATTCCCCACTCTATCTTGGAGGAATTGCGAAGGAAATCTAAGAGGAGTATTCTAAGCTTCATTTCCACCATCCGAAATTGGGCAAATAATTCACCTACAGCTACAACGCAGTATCCTTAAGGAACTGCGTTATTTTTCATGGTGTTGCAGTGGAGGGGTGTAAAACCATGTTTATGAGATATTTTCCTAGTGAAAGGAATAGCCTTTCACCCGGAAATATAGGGAGGAGAAGTTGCAGCCTTATATTTTTCATTTCAACCATTTTGTAGCAGAGCTTCAGTGATACAGCATGATTCAGCCATAGAGTTGGAGTCTACACTTTTTTCATCTTGTGTATTTCAAGAAACCCTTGCCAGGTTAGCTTGGGATTGTGTTTGAGAGAATAGTTCTCCATTTTCAACTCCTTTTGAGTAATATATCAGAATATCCATTCATCTTTATTTTTTTTAGCAGTAACCCTCACTAGGAATACGCTGTCATGTATTTCGACATTTTTGTGTTGCACCATCCCTTGGGATTCTAGTATTTTTGGGCTTTTGAGGCTTGTTTGCCTAGTTTGAGTGATTTTTTCCTCAACACATTGTATATTTCTGCTCTAATACATAATATAATGGATCTATGATTTTCTCATGTGTTTTGCATCATTATTTGTTGTACATTTCAGTTTAGTGTTCAATATTGTTGTCTTTCCTAATTTGGAATATTACAAATAGTATGTAAAAACTTCCCAAAACACTGTGCAGAGGAGTCCACCAAAAGCCTTGAAACCGGATTAACCTAATACCACCTGACCTATGCCACTATCATTCCAGTGTGAGTGCAGAAACTAGCGCACTGCATGGAGTCCGTCAACATGATAAGGTTGTTGCAGGTTTAGGGTTTTTTTTGCCCCATACACACACACACACACACAATAATAATAATAATAATAATAACAATGTGTTACTTAACCTATTTCAAATTACTAAAATTCCAATTCACTTGCCTTCCTATTAATGATATTAAAATACCACAATTTATTTAAAAAAATATTAATAAAAAATATGAAAATAGTCCTATTTTTATTGATTTAATTGTATATTTATTGAAACTATTTTTCATATTTTTAATATTATTGATATTTTGTAGAGTGATATCTTCCTCCATTAGGAAATAATTTAGCTAAAAATTAACATCTTTATGTCAACCTTTTCTACCATAAATATTTTTGATTAGAATTTGAAGCACTTTGAAGTATTCTATCACCATCCATATTGTATATCTCATGTTTCTACATTTTTCAATAAGAAAAAAACCATAATCATATATATTGCTTCTACTTCTAAAATTAAAAATTGTATATTACTTTTGCTTTTAAAATTATGAATTTTAAAATATAGGCATATTTTTTCGATATTTCTCCACATTTAAAAAAAAATGCTATAACCCCAACGCTTGTAACCATATAGAAAAGTAGAAAGTCAACCTCACAATCATGTAAAAACTATAAAATATATTTTATGAGAAGTTATTGAAAATTAATCTCACCAATCAACATATTCGTTTGAAAGAGGACTTGTTATGTCTAAGGAAAGTTAACAAATGCATACCCTTGTGAAGAAAGGGTATGTACTTTTTTTACTTCTGGGGCAGTGGAATTAGAAAAGCATTTCATTTTGGAATGTGGTGTTTTTAGAGACATCAGGGACAGTTACTGCAGTATGTTAGCATCAATTCTGTGGCATTGTATTTTTAGTGAGGGAACTATTAGAAGGTTTGGTTAGCTCATCATCAATTTGAGTAAGAAAAGGATTAAATTATAGAAGGAAAAAAACAAGGAAGCTAGTAGTCCCATAGACTATTTTTAGTCTCATGGACGTTAAAATCTCATTTATTCATCGTTTTGCTGTTTATAGAGGAATTTTTTGTTTAATGTGACAAGTAAGAGCAGAGGCAAGTATGACATTTGTAAATTTTGTGGCAAAGAATCGACAACTTCTAAATGTTCTTATGCAGTAGAATCTGGGGTTATTAGAAAAGTCTTTTTCTCTTATTCACAAGACACCCCGTCAAATTGATTTTGACAACAAATGATCATTTTTCCGCTCTCAGATTAAATCACAGACTAAGTAGCACAACTATAATTGACCCCGTATTTGTGTTCGTGAAACATATGTTTTAGAAGATTCTTATAATCAATTACGAATGCATTCTGTGGATGCCATTAAAGGGAACTCTACCATGTTGTAAATTCATCCACATTTGCTGATTCTTCTATGGTTCTTTCGACATAAGTTTAGATATATATTCTTAAGTGCTTGATTTAAAATATGTCTTCTTTTTTTCCTAAAAACACTCCTTCAGTCCAAGGCCCCGCAATCCTCAACGTTTCTATGGCCATTCTGTTTTGGAAATATAGGGTTTTAGAACTAGAATTTTTGGTTGCAAGCCCTCATGGCCTGTCCCTTCGGCCACTAATTCTAAAAATTTCCATCAATCTGAAGATGTCTCAGGCACTAGTTCCCACATAGCTAGGAACTATCTCCAATAGTTACAACACATTCCATCGTGGCAAATAAATTCACGACATCTTATCCTTTTTCAAACTTATAATGTCTAGGTATTCCATATCGATCTTAGAGGCGACCTCCCTCTTACTTTGATCATCAGAGGCTCATTACCTGCCAAGAATAGATCGTCAACATATACAACCAAAATCAAAGGCATACCTTGCACCACTTTGAATTAGAGGTTCAGATCTCTAGGCTTTACCAGGTAACTTCCAATGCAAACATAATAGGCCTGAAAATATTGCTTCAAAGCATACAAAAATTATATGCAAACATATTTCTAACCAAACCAATATACTCAGCCTCAAAAAAATCAATACGGTGCAATCAAACTAACCAAGTCTGCTATCAAGCCTTAAATTTCAAATCAAATCCATATTTCCTATTAATATCACTGTCAAACTCTTCAGACCAGGTGCCAGGTAGAGCTCACAAAAAAAATACCATGTTACAACCTTATCTATTTTCATGTCAAAAACTATTATTTACCAAGAAATATCAAGCTAAACTTTATCAAGTCATCCTCATGATCATAATATGATTCATTTGTGTCCCTAGATGTAACTGCATACACCAAGGATAAGTCATATAAGTTCCATCCATTCATTGTGAGATCACTGCATACTGAATCAAAACTGTTTACTCTTCAACCAATGTTCCAATGCAAATGATGCCAATATATAATCAATATTGAATACCGATATTAGGGACTAAGAGTTACTATGCCCATATTGTGGTGCCACATCAAGGAAAATCACCATTGCAAATTTTGATAAAAACCCTAACTTTTCATCACTATGAATTAAATCCATGCATAGGACAAAAACATATCTATGAAATTGTCAAAATTCCAATACTATTAATTTATATTAAGTCAAGCCAATAATCCAAGTCTTTATCAAACCCTTGCACCTTTTACCAAATATTTCCATATACTAGCTTCAATGATAAAATCATGGCAAATAACACACTGATATGCATACTACAGATTCCTACAAACACAAGATTAGTCAAGAAAGTCACTTTTTCTACAACAAGTCAAACATTATGTATATTTCACAGTTCCTTAAAACTTCCTTTCTCATTGGATTATATATCTTTTGCTTCATGTCTGTAGATCGGTCATCCTCATGGAGTTATTTTAATTCTCATGCATAGGTTTTAATTTTTGTATCCTACAGGGTCAGACGCACCCATAAGCCTTCTTGCGTGTAGTTGGGAGGCCTAAAACCACACTCTTAAGCCATTCTCCCAGTGGCTGGGGCTTTAACTATGAGAAATATTCTTTGCTAATATTAGAACTTTCCAAAACTTCTTCAACAAAATCAAATGGATATTTATTTCTAGAAACCTTGCTTCAACGATCAAGATTCATATGCAAATAACAACATGTGTTGGGATCTCATGGAGAGTTTCTCTCTCTATATTGGAAGCCACTTATATAAAAATTAATCATGGCATCAACCTGGTTATCATAATACTATTATGCATCATGAAAACTGTTAGATCATGGAGTCAAAGTATATCAGGCTCTAAAACATATATTCATCATAGTAATAACAAATCATCATCAACTGCTTTATTGTCACATATGAACATGTCATCAAATATTCATCAAAGGTTAGTGTCATATAGGTGTATCTTCATAATTCAAGGATCATAATCACAACATCACTTCTTTATCACATTACTCGACCATCAAGTGAGGGCATCCAATTTTACCACATTGTCAAATTTACATCAAAACCTAACCAAGATCAACAAGAGTATCAATCGTATTGTCACACTTTTATCATTGGGGTTACCATGCTTATCACAAGAATTAATAATAATATCAAGTTATCAAAATCAATGTTTCTAGCCAACTTTATAAAATTAGGAAATCCACCATGTCTTGTAAAATGCCAAATATCAAGAGCACCAATATGTCGCATATGTTGGAAATAAAACTTACTTTCATAAGCATACATGAGTCATTGTTTAAGGTGAAATTTTCATCATACCTTAAGGCTTACCTTTCCATCCAATATTGCAGCTAATAATGTGCTATACATACCTTGTAAAATTTAAATACCTTTGCAACTTATAGTATTATTTTTCATCGGAAACCACAACACTTGCATACTTTAATTTCCATATTCTACTTTGAAAACTTTCAAAAAATTTCCTCAGGTACTTCTATCCTTTTCCAACACCAATTCTTCTCTTCATGCATTATTTTTTTGTTCCATGCAATCTAGATGATCCTCAAGAAGGATATGTTTATCACATCTCGTCTGGAGGTTTGAAGTATTCACACACTCAAATATGTGTGAAGCAAAAATCAAATCAATAATCCTAAACAAGGATAGAATCACAAAGAGGTAACATAAATCTAAAAGTTACTTATCTTTAATGAAAAATCTCCCTCTTGAACCAACCTTCAAGAATTAGTACTATCCATTATCCATGAAACAACATTGTATTCAAATATTTCAACCAAATTGACCAAAAACGAGGCCTAATTGAGACTAGCCCATCTAGGGTTACACTAAATATGTCACAAGTGATAGAACACCATCTCAGTCGTCATGCTAGGGTTTCAAGACTACATAACTCAAACCTTTATCATATCTTAGGGTTTATTCCAAGCCTTAACCTCATGGTATCGAAAAATCCCTATTAACCAAATTTCCTAGGGTTTCTTTCAAACCATAGCATTCTTTTAGGTCTCCTACATATTATATTGTCTCCTCAGGGGTGATCTCAATGAATTTTCTTCAGCCCATCTCTGATTCCATGTTAATTTTTCTTAGGGCTATATTTTTCTTTGATTTAGATTATTGCATTTCATCGTTTACATATTTAATTTACCCCGAAACATCATAACATCATGAAAACCATATGAAATTCTATAGAAAGCACAATATCATCATAAATGCAACTAAAGGAATAATAAAATAAAATCTTTTAGACATAGAGATACCAGGATTGGTCAGAGAGCAGGGAAAAACCCCACAAGGGGGAAAACCCTTTTAAGTTATTATTATTATTATATTTTCATTAAAATTTTAAAAAAAGAGAGTACAATGATCCATTTCTTCATTAACAAGACCACCTATTAAAAACAACCAAACAATATCCCAAAGATGAAACCAATAGTAATAATAATTAAAATCATGATTAAGAACCCTGCAATTAACTGTCAACATTTGTAGTCAATTGACAGAATTTGTGGTCAGCTATCAAATGAAACCTTAGTTTCCAGCTACACACAAAGAGAGATATGCGTGTGGTTGAAACATTACAACCACACAAAAATTCTTGCATGAATGCGGCTACTACCGAAAATATCCTTTGGAAACCCTGCGACTGCGAAACAAAAACTCTAATCATAAGTGCGAGATTTAGACCCTATAATCTCAGATGTGTAAGAACCAATGTCTGCAAAAAAAAGGAGGGAATTTTTCAGGGGTATTCCATTAAAGATGTCTTCTCAGGGGCGATCCCAATGAATTTTCTTCAACCCATCTCTGTTTCCATGTTAATTTTTCTTAGGGCTATATTGTTCTTTACTTTAGATTATTGCATTTCATCATTTACATATTTAATTTACCCCACAGCATCATGACATCATGAAAACCATATGAGATTCTACGTAAAGAACAATATCATCATTAATGGAACATATCATAAAGGAATAATATAATAAAATCATTCACACATAGACACACTAGGATTGGTCGGAGACTAGGGAAAAACCACACAAGGGGGAAAACCATTTCAAATTATTCTTCATATTATATTTTCATTAATTTTTCAACAAAGAGAGTACAATGATCCATTTCTTGATTCACAAGACTATCTAGTAAAACCAACCAAACAATATCCCAAAGATGAAACCAATAGTAATACTAATTATAATCATGATTCAGAAGCCTAGAATTAACTGTCAACATTTGTAGTCAATAGAAAAAATATGCGGTCAAATATCAAATGAAACCCTTGTTTCTAGCTATACACATAGAGAGATGTGCATGTGGTTGAATCATTCTAGCCACACACAAAGGCTTGCATGCATGTGGCTACAACTGAAAATATCCTTTGGCAACCCTATGACTGTGAAACAAAAACTCTAATCATAAGTGCGATCTTCGTATCCTACAATCAGAGACGTGTATGAACCAATCTCTATGAACCAAATTTATACCTATGCGAGCCAAACCAAAGAAGAGATAAGAAGAGAATGATTAATTGTAATATCCAAATGAGGGTAGCTTGACTTATATTTAGAGCCATCCAAGGGTGTGCAATTTCTCTTTTGGGCTGACCTATCATTTTTGTGTACATGTGGGTTTATATATTAAAATATATTTTTCCTTAACCAAATTATATTCTTCCAAGGTCTAGTATGGGTCTTCCTTAATGAGGAAGATTTTTCCAAAGGAGGGAATTTGTCCCTGAGCTGCCAAATATTAACATATGTTAGGATAATCGAGTCTCTTATTCAAACAATGAGTGTGGAGTAGCCTCCTTGAAGGGAGGATTACATTTCCATCCAAAAAATCATAGAAAAGGCGATCTTTCTCCTATTCCACCTCGTAACAACAAGAATGGGCATTAAATTCCCTCAATAAGCTAAGTTGAGCTTCTCTTGCACCATATAATAATTCCCAAGAATATATCTAGTGTTGGATTTCTTGAAATATTTTCAATATCTCTTCAAATATTATACAATAAACATGTTAAGGCACATAAAATATGAAAAACCTCATTGAATCTTCTATGAACCTATTAAGCTAAGAAAATGTATCATTATGTGCAAAAGGTGGGTTCAATATATTTTTTATTTGCTTGGGAGTGGATTTATAATTTACCTATTTTAGAGGCCCATCATACTCCCTGCTGGAATCATTGCCCACCCTCGAGAAACTTATTCCTCTTCTCTTCTCTTTGATTTTTCATTCATCTCCTTGATGACCTGCTTGATAACCCAATCTGAGCTAGTTGTGGTTACCCTTGCTGGGTGGAATCCATCATTTTCCTCTATATATTTCCATTTCCTATATTATTCTTCCTAATCTTAGCATACTTGGATCCCCAACAGTAAGGGTGGATTGAATATGATACCTATACATTAAAATCCAAGTCCTTGGATGATCCTTTTATACAAGGGAGTTTTGGTTCTAGTGCTTCACTTGTCTCTTTTTACGTATGTACAATATCTTAGGGTTCTATGCAAGGATGTTATGAGTTGTGGTGAGTATGGAGGGGTTTGGATCCTCTAACCTGATCCATTTTTTTTCTCTTAGTTCCCCATACAATGTTTTCTTCACTTCCTCTACATTGATTTCCTCAGGCATCAACTAGGATGCTAGTGATAATAGTTGTGCATCCCCTCGGTATGGGTTTGGATCCCATATGGTCATGTAAGTAAGCACAAGATTTTGGATGTAGAATTCAACATCCTTATATTCGTCCTCCATGCCGCATTCCAGGAAAAATCAATGAACTTATTTTTCTCTTGCAGTTGGATTATCCCCCTTTATTCTATCTATTTTATTTGGAACCTACACCACTGTTCCTTCAAAAATAGTGAATAATCCCTTGAAGGCTGCCTACATCTAAAAATTCTAAGGAGAGGTGTGTGATAGTCCCTAAGGATGCTGTTTATAGTGTTGAAATTTGAGCATATTTTTCCTTTAGAAGCTCATGTGCTTGTTACAATTGGTCCCTTAGCTGCTGGATTTCTTTCTCAATACACTCTCTTCTATTTTCCTCATATATCCTTAAGAATTCCATCACTTATCTCATTTTTCTCATTTCATCCCCCATCTTGGAAATGTTAGTAATTCCTTTATCTTGTGCTATTCTTCTCCACCTGTGTGCCTCTACCTTGGAATTATACACTTCAAGAATTAAATGGGGCACCAAGCGTGTAAGGAGCATTCTCTCTAATGTTTTTTTGGCACAGGGATCAACCTTCAATGGCCAGGAGAATAATGGAGGTCTCTTCCTTAGTGTTGGTTGTTTTGTAGGATTTTCCGTCTCCTATATCCCTATAGACTATTCCTGTAGATGTAAAGGTTGATCCTATAGTTGGAAATTATTATATGTGACCTAAGGTAGTACTGACATTTTAAATTTCTGTTCCTTTGGCTATGTTAATTCTTGCATGTCTCCCTTATGCAACTTATCCGCTTCTAGACTAGGTGTTTCTTTAATGGTAATGGGGATAACATAGGGTGGTTTTGGTTTCCAACTGAAACTAATTATGTTATTTTCCTCCTTTTACACACAATTTTTTGGGCAAGCCTACTTTCCTTGGTCATGGTAGGAGTTTTAAGGCCTGCTAATATAGTTGTAATCTCCTTTTCCTCTTCTTCTAGGGTGCATGTCCTTTTTTTCCTTTTAGGGATGGCCACTGATTTTCCTTCCCTTTTATTGATTGAGCCCTTATGTGGTTTACTAAGTTATGTATGGGCCTAAGAGAATGCTTGTATATCCATATCTATAAAATCAACCCAAGGGATGGGATTCTATAGGTCCTTTAATGCATTAATAACTATTAACTTGATTAGGTTTTGAGGGGCCTGGTAGTTGTATTTACTCTTTTATAATTTGGTGCTCATTTCCTTGAGGGATTGAAGAAGGAAGAAGGGAATACTTAGTAGTTCATTGAATGAAAGGTGGGATTGAAGCCTCATATGATATAAAATTCTAAATTAATAAGCATACACTATTCTCAATATGCCTTCATAGGAAATATACTTAAGAATGTGATAATCTACCTCATATCAAAGGATAGGAAAACTATCCTTCCTTATTCCATTTTTATCTTCATTAAGATGCTCATTGGGTAAGAAAAATCCTCTCTTAACAATAATGGATACTTGTCTTTCTTCCTTGTTCCAATGCAACCCATTCGAGAGAGTTGTAACTCTGCTAATTGTATTCTTATTGATATAGATCACCAACCCCTTGATTACAGTGACAAGTTGTTTTCCCTCATGATTTTGTAAATTCATTTCAAACCCAATAGCTATCCCATCATAAAACCATGTACATATTTCAAAGAATCACAACTTACTAAAAATTTTCTAGGATGGTGACAACCTCAAGGTTTTGGTGGATTTTTCCGATATCAGTAAGTTCCCTCCTATTAAAAATACTCCATATTTGATATAAAATAGTCCTTTCAACTAGGTTTAGGGTTTTTTTTTAGGGGTTCTATCATAAATCTGGTTAGACTTATTAATTTCTCTCTGTAGGTAGAAAAAATGCATTGTCTCTGTGCTGCTACGAGATACATAGTTTCCTATTGCAACAGGGTACTTAATTTTTCTGAAACTATAAAATTAACACAACATCATCTATTTATTTATTTAAATCATACTAAGAATAAATGCATGGAATATAAAAACTAATGGACCCGCCTCTTTCCCTTATTTCATAGTTTATAAACAAGAATTCCTAATAGAACTGGGGTGGTTCTTTTAAGAAACCATTACCAACACAAAACAATGTTATGGTAGGAATTAAAATGTTATTTTTTTGAGCACTAACCTCTACAACATGCATAAGGGTCTCTGTGAGAATTTTTGGAAGAAAAATGTGTTTTTATAGCAAACCTTTTAGCTTCATATAACATGTTGTGGCATGTAGCCTCTGATTCATGTAAATATACAACTTGTAGATGTGCTTCTGTAGCACTAGGGACTTTCATGGGGAGTTTTATGACATTTTGTATGTACAATGTTGATGGGAGGAAAAATGGTGCACTTGAGTTATCTCAAGACTTAAATACTAATTTGGCCTAAGATGTTGCTAGTTATGCTAGGTTATTTAAACCACTCTTGCACAAAATATATTTTTCCCTATGCTCGAATGAATTCAAAGAATGAGTTTTATAGGTTCCATACCTTACAGTTACCTTTCATGTTGCTAGAGGTTATTGTTTGTCAGTTTGCAAGTGCCTTAAAAATGCTGTGTGTGGTGGAGAGTTAATAATGTAGCATCATACATGGGATGTTATAGCTTCTCAGGACCCTTTCATCAAAGTTGGACTGAGTTCTTGAAGCTGCTGAGTTGCTATATGGTGTGGTATTCTTAATTTATTTTTTGATGATATGAAACCTAGGCCTATAGGGTTTTTTTATTATGCTACATGAATATGTAGTTTCCTATAGAAGGCACACAAGCTCCTCATTCTCAATGATAAAATCCATATAAAGTGGCAAGGTGTCTTGATAATTCATGGAAATGGAGGTGATGGTGATGGAGAGCATTTTTTGGTGTGATTGTGATGGAAAAATGGAGGAAATTGTTTGATATAGGGTGTAAGGAATCAAACAACAGAGGGGAAACCAAGTTTTGGTACATGATGATGGGAAAAATAGTTGCTAGGATTCCCTTGGTGTCCATTCTCAGACCAAATGCTAAAAAATTTCTTCGATCTGTAGCTTTTTGTTCAAATTGGTCTTTCCTGTAGCAATATAGGAATTTCCTATAGTATTTCAAGGAAGTTGTAGAAAACACATGGAAATGAGATAATACATGATGGGTGTTTCTTTAGGTGATGAAGATAAATGGGTTATGGTGCAAGGATGCCATCTATGCCCCTTTTGAGAGATCAATGTGATGAATTGCATCATGATGCATACTAGTCTGTTCAACTTGATTTGTTGTTTCTTGTTGGTACATGCACATAAATCAACGTGAGATACAATATACTCCTGTTGTTTTTTCATTTCTCTTTTATTTTTTCTTCTTCTTTTTAATGGATTCCTCATGGATATTTTCAGCTAGTGAGCTTGCTTTAGGTGCCTTGGAAAATGTTTTCACCTAGATATATTATTTTATTTTAATTTTTTACTTCAAAATTACTACCTCATAGAGGTTTTCAGCTAGTAACTCTATGTCAATTGCCTCAAAAGAAGTTTTCACTTAAGGTGATTTTTTTATTTTTTATTTTTGTTTTTGGTTGTTGTTCGGGGATTAAAGGGATTGGGAGCTCTAATTCTATCAACCACATTCAACTACTTTCTTATTGAATGTATTATATCATCCATGGAGAGGGGCTTCCTACAAATATTTAATTGGTATCCATTCACTAGAAGTGGTATTTGTTCCTCATATATAGTCTTGATTTTGACAGAATTGTTATGTTGTCACTGTGACAAACACCCCGCAAAATTTTGTGTACACTTGAATTTTTAAACCTAATGCGGGTCTTGTGATTAATCGTTCTGTAGTCACTTCTTGTTCAGCTAATGATTTTTGAGCTCCCTTCTTGGATTGGAAGTGTCGAAGTCACTTTATCACACATGCTCAGTATGTAACAAGTGCATGAGAAAATTATTTATGTAATATTGGACAAGAATAGTATGTTCCAATAAAAAATATTCCTTTGTGATGTCCAATCCATGTCAACATTCAGTGCGCATTGACAACAACAAATTCTCACATTCTAGCTACATTTGTACTTCCATTTCAGTGAGTTTTGCAAATTGTCACTTCCACACACATTTATTCTCGCAAGTGTCATTTTCATGTTTTTGGCTCTAAATTTCACTTTATTTCACTTTAATTAGTTTCATTTTCATGCTATATTTTTCTGTCATGTGTTACTTTCATTGTCGTTCACATATCGCAAGAGTCGTTTACACTTTAGAAATTGTCATATTTTTGCATGTTAGTTGTCGCACAATGAATGTATGCTTGTTATGGTGGTTTCAAGGGGTTATATTTGTGTGAATTAGTTGGTCTAAATATTTAAACATAAATCACATTCATTCATAAATTTTTAAGCAATGCCATACAAGTGTCGTCACAGTCGTCGCAAAGGGTACCTTGTTGGAACACCTAATCCTACATGGGTAGGTGTGGAATGCGAAAAGTCACAATGGAGTCCAAGTGACCTTGGAATATGAAACCAAGAGTCACACCATTGTACTATAAATGTACATCTTTGTATAATGGAAAATAAGAAAGCCTCACGCTTATCTTTCATTGTGTGTTGAGTCTCTTGTGTGTGTGTGTTCATCTTCCTCATACACCATGTGTGTGCTTAACATGGTGTTTAACATGGTATCAGAGCGGGCGATTGCTGGCCTTGCTCCAAATTGAGTGAGGCATTTGTGTTTATGGCCTGTGCATATCTGCAAAAATTCTTGTCATTTTTGCAGCACTCAGAGTTTCTGCAGCAGTGTTTTTGCCGCCATTCAGAAGTGTTTTGAAGAAGAGCAGCATTCAAAATCCCATCATTCAGAAATTGGCAACATTCCAGCATTGGTTTTGAAAAAAAAGCAGCACTGCACATCTGAAGGTTGATTTCTTCTTGCAATTTCTGCCTTTTAAATTCTGCATTTTTAAGCTGCTGGAAAATAGTTTAAAGAGGGTTTTTGAAGAAATTTCTGAGTTCTCTAAATTCTGGGGTTTTTGGTGAAAATTTCTGAGCTTCTGAACTGCATTTTTCTGCTGCTGAAAAAGATTATTTTCCTGCTACATTGGTGAAATTTCTGCTCTTTTACTCTACTCTGCTGTTATAAAAGAAAAAAAATAAAAATAAAAATAAAACCCCAACTGTTCTTGGCCTCTCAGCCTTCCCCACTTAAACCTGCAACCTGCGCATTTAAAAAAAAAAAAAAAAAAAAAAAAAAAAAAATCGATTCATTCTACCCTTCCCCTACGCACTCTGCTATCCACACTACGCCTTCCCAACTCTGCAACCTCCCTTATTATAATACCCTCACAACGTTACCTCACATCTCACAACAGCGCTCAACGCTCAACGCTCTACTACGGTCTACGACTTTACCACTGGCCGATCCCCTACCACGCCTCCTCTACGCTATTCTCCCTTTCCATATACGCCTACACCCCAACCTAGCCAGCCCACTTCGCTCTCCATGCCGCTTCTCCCTCCCTCGAGCTCCTATCACCTGCATACAACTCCCTTCGGCCAGCTCACTCGGCCCTCGCCCTTAGCCTTTCGGCTCTCACCCTGGAGGTTGCGTCTACACACCCCGGCCCTTATCACTCTGCCTCCCTCACACCCATCGCTCATACCCCGGTTCCCTCACTCCTCCCACCGCTCACGGCCCTATCCGCCCATAGCTGCTATATACAACCCTTCCCCTTACGCAACATTCGCTCCAGATAAACCCTTCCCTGAACCTGCCCATGCTCCCCTTTCCACAACGCAACCTATCGCTCCCTCCCTCCCTTATGCAAGCCTATTCCCTTTTTAAATTTCGTTTTTTTTAATTTTTTTATAATTCCATCCCCCCCTTTTTAAATTAATTTTCCCTTTCTGTTTTAAATAAATTCCCACAACCTTTTTTAATTAATTCATTTCTTAATAAAAATCCCTTTAATTTTCCCCCTCTCCCCCACATTTTAAAAATAAAAATAAAAATAAAATTTCCCTTCCATATAAATAAATTCCCTCCATTTTTAATTATCTCCATTTTTAATTAATTAATTTTTTAATTAATTTTTAAATAATTAAAAAAAAAAAACAACAGAGAGAGAGGAAGAAGAAATATGAACAGTAGAAAAAAGAGGAATTGACATATGAAGAAGATGGACTGAATACATAGAGAAAATTGCAGATTTGACATTGTGTGATTTGTGGTATAAGGGTGATTTTATGAAGAAATTGACATTTGAAGACTAGTTTGCCATCATTTTTAAAACAGCTCCTTGAAGAAAATTTCAGCTGCCTTAAAGGCCTCTTGCACAAGTCTTTTGCTGCACAGTCATACAAAAATTTGCAGAAATATTGTATTGAGCTGACATTGTATTGCTTCTTCTTCATAGTTGCAATCAAGACTTGAAGTGTACTTGAGTTGTTGAAAAATTGTTGATTGCCCTCCATCATTTGAGGAGCAGATTTTTTACTTTGAGATTTCCATAGTTGGAAATTCTTTTGAGTCATTTGTATTTCTTGTTACATCACATTGTAAACGGGTGCATTTTCGGTTGAATCCGACACCCTTTCATTTGTTTTTTGAGCCTAAGTTGTCAAAATGGCTAAAATCAATGAGGCATTAGAGTTGTTGAATGACCTCATTCATTCCAATGTTGATGACATGATAAAAATGAGTAAGGATGCTCTTTGTAATATTCAGAGTTGTTTACAATATGCACAAGAAAATATTGAGTTTTTACAGTTGGAAACTCAGCTTCAGTAAGACGAACTTTAGCAAAAGAGTCACCATTCTAAACCTGTTTCTGTTCAAGATATTGTGAAGGACTCTCATCAGAAGAAAGAAGACAAAGTTGCAGTTGATTCCCATTCAATTCATTGCACAAGAGCAGATTTACATGTAGATGCAGCAGTTCAGCCTGCACTTCTCAAGCCCATCATCAGACCTTGGGAAGAGCTTGTCCACAACAAGCACATAACTGGTCTTGGATATGAAAAGGATGTGTCCTTTCATATTCCGGATTACACAAAGCCCATCAAATTTCAGAGTGCCGGATTCATGTATAACAGTTCACCTACAGCTGTTCCAGATCCTGTTCCACTTCCACTACAGATCGTAAAATGCCAACACTATGATCGAGTTGGCCATATGAAAGATCATTGTTTTGATCTTCATCCATGCAAGAATTGTGGTCGGCACACCCATTCTTCACACAGATGCTTCAGAAACAAGCCTCCTGCAAGAACCAAGATTCATCTTGGATGGATCGCTTCTTGGCAATGGGCATCAGCAGCCAAGAAGATGTTTACGACACATGTTAGAACTTGTTCACGCATATTGAGCAAACTTGCAGTTGAGTTTTCGCCATCATCTCACCTTGTCCCCGACAGGGGGGAAAATGGTGGTCATATACAAGCTTCGACGACAGATCAAGCGAGCCTGAGCCACAATCTCTCATTCCATGTTCAGAGTTGTAGCCAGCAGTTCAAGCGAGCCTGAGCCACAATTCGTCATTCCGGATTTAGAGATGTAGCCAGAGACACGGATGCCCATGAGCATGCCTTCGGTTGGTGGACAACCTTAAACCATCATCTTTGGTTGGTGGATAACCTAAAACCATCACAGGTAGTAGACCTCCCTTCTTTTAGGTCGAAGGTCTCCCTTTCATATATGAGGAACACTTCCTCTAGTAGAAGCCTTCAGCTTCTTGCCAGCTTTGGTTGAGTTCCAAGAAATTATTCAAGCATTCTAGAGTTGTTGGTAATCCTAAAACCATCACAGGTAGTAGACCTCCCTTCTTTTAGGTTGAAGGTCTCCCTTTTTTATGAGGGACAATTCCTCTAGTAGAAGCTTTCAGCTTCTTGCCAGTTTTGGAAGAGTTCCGGGAACTGCAACAAGTATTGCGTTCCAGTGTTGGTGGTCATCCTTAAACCACCTCTTTTTTCCAACATTTCAGAGAGTTGATTCAACCCAAGTGCTGCCATGTATACTTTGCAGATTTGTATTACAACTCTTTTCTTGGACTCACACATACCCCTTCAGATTAAGGGGGGATGTTGGAACACCTAATCCTACATGGGTAGGTGTGGAATGTGAAAAGTCAAAATGGAGTCCAAGTGACCTTGGAATATGAAACCAAGAGTCACACCATTGTACTATAAATGTACATCTTTGTATAATGGAAAATAAGAAAGCCTCATGCTTATCTTTCATTGTGTGTTGAGTCTCTTGTGTGTGTGTGTTCATCTTCCTCATACACCATGTGTGTGCTTAACATGGTGTTTAACATACCTTTAGTGTCGCACTTGTCATAAAGTCTTCACAAAGTTTTTGCATTGAGTAAAATATGTTGTTAACATGTTCTAGATTATCTATGTTGTTGTGTCGTCAAATTTTTTCAAGTGTGTGATAAAAATCAAGTCATATCATTATTCACATCAGTCTCTTCAGTCCCACACTTAGCCAAATTGCAGAAAATTCCCAACAACCTAGCCTCATCTAGACTTCCTGAACTATGCATTGTGTAGTCTCAGCCCTAAAATAGCGACCTTTCCTCTTGGAACTGTGCAATGCATAGTATCTGACACCCATAACTATGCATTTCAAAACCTTAGTGCTCAAGCCCAGCCCTTGTATTCTAGAACTGTGCAATATTTTTGGCCAACCAAGCCAACACTGCGCATTGCGTAGTCTCAGTCCTCAAGCCTCAGCCTTGAGCTCTTGAAATATGAATTTGCACAATAATATGGCCTCCTTTCCTTCAAATACCATGCATTTCACAATTTTAGTGGTCAAGCCTAGGACTTGTCCTCTAAAACTGCGCAATCATGCCCTCCATCTAGGCTTGAACTCTGCATTCCGTAGTCTTAGACCTCAATCCCAACCTATTAGGTCCCTATAATACTAGCGTATCCCCTTGTTTTTATTGTTAGTGTAGCCACCTTATTGTTATTTTTGTGCACATGTAGTCCCCATAATGTTATCATTGTGCCCCATAAAATCCCACTATTGTTATTATTGTGCCCTTACATTATTATTGTTATGTAGGCTCAGATTATATTGGGACCCCTTAGACTCCTATATATAGAAAGTAGGTTTTTATCATTTGAATCATCCAAAAATTATTTTTTATCTATTTTTCCTTCTGTTTTTTGAGTTGGTTGCATAACATTTGGAATCAAAGTTTGGGATTCTAGGGTTTCTCTTCTTCAAGCATGCCATCTTGGAATTTTTGCTATAATTTGTTTTCTACGAGGCTTCAGAAGCTCAAATTTTTACCACATGGAGCCTAAATCTTGATTAACTTCGTGTAAACATTTCAAACCTTGGTTCAAAATATGTTCAGAGATATGATTTGTGAAAATTAGGGTTTTTGCAGACTCCATAATTTCATCTCAAACAGGTGACTGAGGGAAAATAATCATAACTTTCATTTCGAGCATCGGATTGGAATTATGTAAAAAGTGGTTGAAATTGCAAATAATTTAGTTTCTTTTGTCTCAATTTTAGGGCCAAAGGTACAAACACTGACACGTGGCACACCGTACAAGTTTTCTCTATTGAACCAATCCATAATTATGACATTGTGGGAGACCGAGCATAGATTTGTCTTGAAGAATCCAAATTAGCTCTGACCTATGGCATTGGATTAAGAGAGATACTACAGGACTGAAATTCAAATAGTGGGGATCCAAAATGATAGAGATACATCAATTTCAATATCGAGCTCCTCTAAAGCAAGAAAAATGTATGTGTGTGTTTTTTAAAGTGTATATTTTTTGTTTTAAAAAAATCAGTTTGAAGTAATTCCAAAGGGAATATTGAATCATTGATATCAGTATTTGGTTCTATAATTCCTCCCAATAATAATTCCACACCCATTAATCCCTCAAAAATATCTACTATGACGCATGAAGAGGAAGAAGTGCAACATGATATATCAAAATTACGAGACCAAGTGCAACAAATGTCGCTCACACAAAAAACAACCAAATGAAATGGAAGCTAAGATGGATGGTTTAGAGAAAGGCATGGAAGCTAATATGGATGGTTTGAAGAATGGAATGAAAGTTGAGATCGATGGTATAGAAGAAAAACTAAAAGGAAACATGGAAGACATGAAGAATGGTTTAAAAGAAGACATGGAAGGTTTAAAGGAAGTTTTGACAAAGTTGCTACAAGAAATGATTCCTAATGGCAAAAAGGTAGTAGATGAAACTCATGATGAGAGAAAAATAAATTTCAATCATGATTTCATAGACTCTAATGTTGGATTTAAGACCCACCATATTCCAAATATCGATATGAGGAAGTTTGATGGCAAGGATCCGATAGCATGTATACTACAAATGAAGCAATACTTTGAGCTGTATAATGTGCAACACACACAAAATGTACACATGGAAACTTTATATTTAGAAAAAAATAATTTTGTATGGTATCAATGGATTTATTTTCACAAACCACTTGTCACTTGGTCAATTTTTATGGAGGAAATGATAACACATTATGAGGATACAATGAGAAACACCTTCTTTAACCAATTCATAAATCTCAAACAAAAGGGTTTAATGATGGAGCACATTGAGGACTTCCAGAAATTGAATATAAAGGAAAATAATATTCCAGAGGAAAATATGATTGATGTATTCATAGGGACTTTAAAGGATAACATCCAACATTAGGTTCACCTTTGGGAACCCGATTCATTGGAAAATGCATTCAGGTGGTAGGAAAAGTTGAAAGAAAAATTATGGAAACAAGGAAGTCTACCAATCACAACTATAAAGATGGAAATGTTGCTACTACTAGCCATCCACAACCGACAAGTTTGACACATAAATTGGTAGAAAAAATAGAAAAATGTATTTGTTATAGTTGTGATAGAAAATACACTAAAGGTCATAAGTGTGCCGAGAAGAAATTATTTTACATATATTGTGAAGAGGAGGAAGAAAAGGAACAAGAAACATCAAAATAGGAGGATATACACTAGGAACCAACCCCAGAGAAGGAAGAAATGAATCCAACCATATATTGTAATGAATTGGAAAGAATTACCACTCCTCAAACTCTCAAGATAGAATGATATATCAAGAAAAAAAAGGTAATAGTGTCGATTGATTTAGGTAGTGCACACAATTTTATTCATTTTAAGATAGCCAAGGAATTGAATTTCTTCCTGTATCCAACACCATAATGTCAAGTGATGGTTGCAAATGGAGGAACTATAAATTTCTTTAGAAAGTGCCATAATATCAAACTAACCATGGGGTAATATGTATTGAATAGTCTAACGCTTTCTATTCCAATGGGTGGTGCTGATGTTGTACTAGGAGTCTAATGGTTACAATATTTGGGGACTATAGCTTTTAATTTTCAAGAAATTTTCTTAAATTATTTTTGGGAAGGAAATGAAGTTGAATTATGGGGCATCACAGGGAAACTAGGAAGCATAATCAACTCTAATGTCATGACAAAGCTTTTTAAGAAAGAAAAACGAGGCGTAATTGCAAAATTATGCTCACTACAGGTTCAAACATCGAAATCCTCTATTTCTCCAGATCTTCAAAAATTATTGGAAAATCATTCAAAGGTTTTTGAGACTCCCACATTCCTCCCACCTATTCGTTATCATGATCATGCCATTCATCTGATTTCAGGAAGTGTTCCTCCAAACATCATGTCTTATAGATATCCCTATGCCCAAACTATTGAAATTGAACGTATGATTGCAGAAATTATAAACGCTAATATAATTTAACCTAGTCAAAGTTAGTTCTCTGCTCCAGTAGTATTGGTGCACAAGAAGAATGGATAATGGCACGTGTAAAAATTATAGGAAGTCAAAAAGCTCACTATTAAAGATAAATTTCCCATTCCTATCATTGATGAATTATTGGATTAATTACATGGAGAAATTTACTTCACTAAGTTGGATCTTCGTTCAGGTTATCATCAAATTAGAATGAATACTAAAGACATTCTGAAAAAAAAAAATTAGAAAACATGAGGGTCATTATGAATTTTTTGTCATGCCTTTTGGCCTTACCAATGGACCTTCTACATTTCAAGGGTTGATGAATTCCATTTTGAAACCCTTCCTTAGAAATTTTGTGTTAGTATTTTTTGATGATATACTAAGTTACAACAAGTCTTGTAAGGATCATGTTCAACATGCTGACAGGGTGCTCAAACTATTGGAAGAGAAACAATTATATGAAAAAACCTCCAAATGTTTATTTGGAGTACAAGAGGTGGAATATCTGGGTCATATTGTATCTCATGAGGGTGTTAAGGTAGACCCTAACAAAATTAAAGCCATTAAGGAATGGAAAATCCCCACAACCCTAAATCATATGTGAGGATTTATCAGGTTAAAAAGGTATTATCACAAGTTTGTTATGAATTATGAGAGAATAGCATCACCTATAACAACATTATTGAAGAAAGATGCATTGCATTTTTTTGGAATCCAGAAGAAACTTTGAACATCTTAAAGGGGGAATGTGCCAAGCACCGGTCTTAGTTACACCATACTTCACAATTTTTTTTATGGTGGAATGTGATGCCTTAGGAAATGGTATTGGTGTTGTTTTAATGCAAGAAGGAAGACCTATTTCTTTTGAAATTCATCCAATCAAAGGAAATTATTTACAAAAGACTATTTATGAGAAGGAAATGTTGGCAATACTACATGCACTAAAAAATTGGAAACCTTACCTAATGGGAAGAAAATTTAAGGTAAAAACAGATCATGATAGTCTTAAATACTTTTTGGAACAAAGAATATCTTCATAAGAGTAGAAAAAATGGGTCACAAAGATGTTGGGTTATGACTTTGAAATCATCTACAAAAAAATGGAAGCTAAATGTTGTTGCGGATGCACTCTCAAGAAAGGATGAGGAAGTGGAAGCATTGCTTTGTGCCATTTATATTATCCAACTAGATTGGATAAACGAAGTAAGGGAGGAGTGGAAGAATGACGAAGAAGTGTGGACAATCATTCAAAAGTTGCAGCAAGATCCCAGTACATCTGATACATTTAGCTGGAAAAATGATTCATTATGGTAAAAATATCACTTATATATTTGTAAGGATTCCTAACTAAAAAAAAATATTGTTTTGAAATTGCACATATCTCCCTTAGGAGGACACTCGGTATTTTTAAAAACTTTCCACAAGGTCAATAAATAATTTTTTTGGGATGGCCTTAAATCTGATATTCAGTTTTTTTTGGTGGAATGTTTGTTCTTCCAACAAAATAAAGTTGAGACAATTAAGACCGCATGACTGATAAAACCTTTATCCATTCCAAGTAAAAATTGGGAGCAGGTTTCAATAGATTTTATTAGAGGTTTACCCAAGTATGAAGGAAAGAGTGTCATCATGGTGGTAGTTGATAGACTTACCAAGTATGCAAACTTTTGTGCATTATCTCATCCATTTAAAGCCAATACAATTGCTACTGCATTTATGGAAACAATTCAAAAGCTACATGGAAACCCAAAGATTATTGTAAGCGACAGAACTCCCATTTTCACTGGAAATTTTTGGATGAAATTATTTTCTTGTCTGGGTACTAAACTAGCTCATATATAATCTTATCGTCCTCAATCTAATGGGAAAATTGAGATAGAGAACAAATGTTTGGAATGATATCTTCGTTGCTTTGTATCTGATAAACAAATACAATGGGTCAAGTGGTTACATATGGCTGAATGGTGGTATAACACTTCCTTCCACACTACAACAAAAATGATCCCATTTATGGAACTCTATGGATATCATCCACCGTGCATCACATCATATTTAAGAGAAAATTATATGGTTCAAGCAGCGGAATATCACATCGAGTATCAATTTTTTTTTCCAACTCCTAAAGGATAACCTAACTTTGGCCCAAAATTAAATGAAACAACATTCATATCCACATTGCAGCAAAATAAGTTTTGATGTAGGCGAATGAGTATTTTTACGACTACAACCATTCAAACAAATTTCCCTCAAGCAAGCTAAGGATTATAATAAATCATAACCAAAGTAATATGGTCGTTACAAGGTGTTGCAAAATATTGGTACTATGGCATACAAATTGGAGCTTTAGGCATCTTCCCCAGTGCACCTAGTTTTCCATGTTTCATGATTAAAGAAGGTTATAGGTGAAAAACTCCCATTTCAAACAATATTTCCATATATTGATGAGGAAGGAAAAATCATATTGGAACCTGAAGTAGTCATAGAAGAAAGAACTCAACAACTAAGAAATCGATCAATTTAAGAGTATCTCATCAATTGGAAGAACTAACCCATTGAAGATTCTACATGGGAGGATGTGAATTTTATACAGAAGAATCCAAAACTACTCAAGCATTGAGGACAACACTTTTTTAAGGAGAGGGCCATGTTAGATCCCTATAATACTAGTGTATCCCCTTATTGTTATTGTTAGTGTAGCCCCCTTATTATTATTTTTATGCCCATGTAGTCTCCATAGTGCTATCATTATGCCCCATAGAAGCCCACTATTGTTATTATTGTTCCCTTACATTATTATTGTTATGTAGGCTCTGCTTATATTAGGACCCCTTAGACTCCTATATATAGAATTTAGGTTTTTATCATTTTAATAATCCAAGAATTGTTCATTTATGTAATGTAAAGGTGGTTTCCCCCTCAAAGAGGCTAATTTCTAAGTTGTTGATATATATTTTCTTATATTTTTTGAGTTGGTTGCATAACACAACCCTTGAGCTCTTAAGTTGTGCAACTACACAATCACCTGGTATACTTTGCCTCGTAGAAATGTGCAGTTGACTGAAACAATGCCCAACCCCTCACCTTGGCTCACTAAGCTCCCAAAATACAAAATATTATTCCTTAGTCCAACCTGAACTATGCATTATGCAGTCTAAAAGCTCAAGCTTCACCCTCAATTTCTTGAGCTCTGCAATTGCATAGTTACTGAGTCTCTTTCCCATCCTTTCAGTCATTTCTGGCATAGTTAGTGGATCAATATGCACCATATTAGACTAGGGGTTTATCAGGTTGATGTCATCTTATCATGAGTGAATTGCAGATGTAGGTACCCTATCATGCTATGGAAAGATGATGAAGACAGAAATGGGGAAATTATAGAAGACACATATGGAGCTAAAGAGATAAGATAATCATTAGGCGAGAAGACAAAGGAACAATAGACTATAACAGAAAATGAAGATGAAGATCACATGGAAGACTCCTCATTTTCAAGTCATAAGGAGGAGGAAGAAGAATAACATGTACCATATTTTGAAGAAGACACAAAAAAAAAAGCAGTAAGAAGGAAAACTTATCACTTCCACATCATTATGTCTTCAATGTCATGTATTGTCGCAAACATTAAAAACATTCCATGTGTTTTTTCTCTGAGGGTTTTCTCCCTTTTGCAAGATAGGAAATATGTCATCTTTTCACATGTTGGCTATTTAATAATGTGCCTAATCCTCTTTTGGTGGTTTCAAGAGTTCATGTTTGTGTATATGAGTTTTTATAATCATGTAACATCCTTCACACTCATTCTCAAAGTTTTAAGCACTGTCGCACAAGTTTCGTCACGATCATCAAAAAGTGTATCTTAAGTGTTGCACCTGTCGTAAAGTTGTCACACAGAGGGAAATGAATTATTCATGTGTCATGTATGATCTATGTTTTTGTGTCGTTAATTAGTCTAAGTGTGTGATCAAAACCGAAGTCTTATCATTGTTTGTATCAATCTCATCAATCCTACACTTAGCCATTTCTGAAAAGGCTTCTCGCCCAAGAAACCTAGCTTCACTCGGACTCCCTAAATTGCACAATGTGAATTTTAGGTACTCTAGCTGTGACCTTGCCTCTTGGCACTGTGCAATACACATTTCTTTTTTCCTAGGACTACTTCACTATGCATTTTCTATGCTTAAGCTCTGACCTTGACCTTCAGAATTGTGCAATTCCTTCTCCCAGCCTAGCCTCAACTGTGCATTTCACAATATCTAGCATCAAGTTCATACCTTGAGCTCCTGATCTGTGAAATTTCACAGTGGCCCAACCTCCCTTTCCTCCCGGAACTACATTTTATGTTCACCTAGTGTTCATTCCTTCAGCCTGTCTCACTGTCTCCCGGAACTACACAGTTTTGTTCTTCAGCCCAACCTGAACTACACATTGTGTAGTCTCAAGGCTCAAGGCTCAAGGCTCCCCCTTTATTGTTTGAACTATGTAACTACACAATCACTAAGCCTCTTTCCCAACTCTCCATCTAGTTCCAACTCTGTTAAATGATCAATATGCTTAATATTAGACTAGGGGGTTTTCAGATTGATGTCGTCTTTTCATGAGTTAATTGCAAGAACAGGTACCCTATCATGCCATGGAAAGATGATGAATAAGGAGACACTCATGCTGAAAGATACTCATGTATTTGAACACACAATATGATCAATCAAGAGAAAGTGAAGCGACACTAGTTTGCAACCTCTATTGAAGACTTGATCCCATTGAAGACTCCTCATCTTTGAGCCATGAAGAGGTGAATTGAAGATAATCCTAAAGAATACATACAGAAAGTAGCATAAGCAGTGGCTTGACATGGCCACATCATCAAGCAGTCCATGTCAAAAATGTCATGTCAAGTCATTTCATGATTTGTCACATGCCACATCATTATTGTGGAACATTTAAATTGTTATTCAAAATGTATTGTAAAGTGGAAGTCCAAAGGAAACACATAGACTATGAAGAGTTATGTAAATTTGAAAAATCATGGGAAATAAAATAGTCGTGAGGGTACTAAAAGATTCATAAGGGAGGTAAAGCATCACCCCTTGGCTATATATACACTGTCATTACATGAGCAAAGGACTTTTCACCTTGGCTCCTCCCACAAGGCATTAGAGAGATAATATAGTTCTTTTGAGGAGCTAGGAGTGGATCCAACACTCCACTACTAGAGCTAGTGGTGTTCATTGCATATATGTGTCTTGGAAATTTTACTTAATATCATAAGCCCTATGGGCCAAAACATTCTTCATGCATGGATTATGGATATTTGTAATACTATTATATGAATGTTTGAAATTCATATATTCTTTCACCTGTGCTGAAGTAGTTGAACTATTTCGGTTATTTTGGTACTTATCATATTGTTAATTTTCTATAATTTCTATTATTTTGTTGCATCCCCATGGACTATCCTGCGGGATATTAGACAAATATTCCTTGTCATATTGGTTTAAATGACCATCTAACATATGTGGATATTCTGATTGATGTTGTATGGACCCTTCTTGTTCACGTGTCTCTCTAATAGGGTGGTACTACTACCACTCTCTTAGAGGCTCAATTATCCTCCCCCTCACAGTGATTTTTTTTTTAAACAAATGGGATTGAGTGATCACCAGGCACACCCCCTTGATTTTCAAAGGCACATTTGCACTACTCTCTCAGGCTGACAGTTAGAGCCAAGGAATATATTTAAGATATATGGAAATCGGGTCGATATTCCGTACGGGGCTCCTACTCCAAATGGTGCAAGGTCTAATTGGGACTTCACATCAGGGGGATCCCTTGGTTGACATATTTCTAGCACTGTCAATAATGGTGCTAAAAGGAGGTCTAGATGAGAAGTTGTGTCGGTTGAGTCTGTTTTTAATCTCCTATCATAAACGGATCTTTCCCAAATCATAATCCCAGAGTGTTTTTCTAACCTACCTCCTAGAAAATTTTTAAACTCCGCATAACTTGTTCATGCCTTGTCTCAGTTCAAGTTTAATGGCGAGGATGGTATACTTTTATCTAGAAACATAAACGGTTTTCTTGGGTTTCATTAAACTTTCAAAATCGACGATGAAGATTTTATGTGTATTATTTTCACGCTCACTCTCAAAGGTCATGTTATGCATTGGTGTCATACCTTACCATTTGCTTCCATCCATTCTCTTCGTCACTTTACTAAGTAACTTCATCAAGCTTTCAATTGGTATGATTAAAAAGATGTTCACAAAAGAATCAATCAACTCATAATGGACCTTGATGAATCAGTTGAGTTTTTTGCTAATATATTAATTCATTTAAGTTATGACTTTCTTGAAGAAAATATGGATCAAGATTTTTGTAAGAAAAAGTTTTAACATATAGTTCGTATTTCTTTGAATCAGTTTGAATCTAAACCTCCTAATTTTTTTACTTCCCCAAATCTTGTAAACCATGATACACCTCTTATTTCAAAGGAGGAGCCTATTACTACTTTTTTTCCTTGTCCTCCTTCTTTTCCAGCCCCGATGTGGGTGCCTTCGTGTGATGATTGTAAAATTGGTAAATCTATAAGTCAAATTCCTAATCCATATTCTCATTATTCTTATGCTTTTCACAATTATGATTCAATGGAAGAAATTCTAGATTGGCTCATGGAGCCTATGGTGAAGAATAACTCCTACATTCCACAATATGATGTTACTGTTAATAATTTCAGTGTCCAGTCTGATTTGGATTTTTGTTATCCACTATCATCTACATGCCATGAATATTTGTACCATGATCCACTTGAGCAATCTGTTACACCAACAAGTTTTTCACACTCTCTTAATTTTTGTGTTGTTGGTTCAAATTGCAATCAGATACAAGGCAATCATATTAAACATGTAGAAATTATACCAATGGATTCAATCCGATATTTTGATGTTCTAAAAAAAGACAATGAATCCTTCTACAATATTTTCGGAATATAAAACACGATCACTCAATCACATGCAATAAATATAAATAAGTAAATCAATCGCACAAAAAAATATATTATCGGGGAAAGCAACTGCTCAAAACCCCGCTATCATATATTGTATAAATTCAAGGAATCATGAAACCATACAATGAATTTTTTCTCTCAAGAATCTCTTGTACTCTACGAATCGTCTCACACTGATTTAGGCACAATTGGACAAACACTTAGCCAATTCATTTCCTTCCTCTAGCCCGCCTTGCTCACGCAATCCCTAGAGAAATAGGTCCCTATTAAATATGAAATTCAACCTTTCTTGATTGTGAAATCCATCAATGCCTTCTCATGAATTTATAATTTCACCCATACAATTTGCTAATAATACAAATAATAGTTATGTTCCCTTTAACCTCTGTCTCAACTGGGTCTTCATCAAAACTAGCATGCATGCAACTATTAATAGTGAATCATCAGTTATCTGATTGAACACTACTTGTGAATTAATTCTAAATTAATTCATTGGACCTCTCACTAATAATTCATTCTGTTAGAACTAGTTAAACTGATTTTAACTCAATTAATTTGAGTTAATTGATTACACTCACACCACACTAGTGCTACAACTGTAACTGGACCCCCAAAATATTAGAATCACTCTACATGACTCATATTAGACCCTCAACTCGAATTTCTTGAGCTAACTCAGTCATCATGACTTAGTTAAATGATACAAGTTGTTATGAGATGAAATTACAATTTATTTTCCAATTTATTTAAGGCAAAAATAAATTAGACACCCAAATTTAACACTAATGTGTAATGGAATTCCTCACCAATGTGTGGCTGAAATCCTACACTAGTATGTGGTGCATTTTCTTGTTGAATTTAAAAAAAACAGGTATAAGAGAAGGAAGGCAAAGATTCTTTTAATCTTTTTTCTATTTTCCAAAATCCTCCATGTGAAGATGATGCACTTCCATTCTTGGATAGTTTTCAATATGCTTATCTTGGTAGTGAATCAAATGTAATCAATTCTTTCAATTAATCCATAGCCTTGGACAACAATAATTCCAATGAGGATGAATCTACTAATGTATGCGATCACGAATGCCCAAGTGCATCAACAAATATTTTGGTTTCTCATGAATATTTTAATCTAAATTATGATTCAGTCAAAGAAGATGCGCTTATCGAAACTTCCTCTTCATCTCACTATCCCTTGTGCTCTAGAATTTGCGATGCACCTACCTACAATGAAGATACTTGATGATCTTTAATTTCTTCATGTAATGAGTTATCTTCTCAATTAACACAAGGAAGTGAGATTATCCATGATGCAAATGAAAACAATTGAATCATTGAGTAATCTTTCCATCCCTCATCATCTATTCTCTTGCATGAAGACAACTCTTCAAATCGACTTTCTCATCAAATTTCCCTGATTCATTCATATCCAAATTTTTGATCAGAAATATATTTCGACTCGAGTAATTTGGGTTTTGAATTTGGAAAATCCAGTAAAATCAGTGACAAAGATGGCTTCCATCTGGTGAGAAGTGGACTTATTGAAGCTAGTGGTAGAAACTATCCTCCAACCATGCATGATCTAGTGCAATATTAAAAATGTGATTTTATAATCCTTGAAAGTTTTGGGACTTTCCATAGCATCGAGAAACTTCAACTTGTGTTGATGGTCATGTCAAGATATCATGACTCTGATAAGCCGCCTGGACTAAGTCAAATCTGGTTTTCCCGCAAAATCCTTCTCTTTGCATGGTTTCACTTAATGGATATTTTTTTTTGAAAAATATTCTATATTTCAAGTATGATATTTCAAATTTCTAAGATTTTACTTGTCACTAGATTTAAGATTTTTATTTATTTATTATTTTTTTTAATTTTAAATTTTAAATTTTTAAATTTAATTTAATTTATTTTTATTTTTTTCTTTCAGTTCATTCTTCTTCATGCAAATATCTCACATCAAACTCAGGTTTGGAATGCGTATTTACATAGAGTCATGGAATTCCGAAGTTGATCATTCAAAGAACTATCTTTGGCCGAAGGAATCGTGCTTATCGAATTCATTACTTAATAGTCATCTCTTGGTTCTTCTTGTGAATTTTATATTGAAAATATTTCGCTTCATTGCACCTAAAATCCTCTTGAGTGATAATGAATGCACAAGTTATCGCATAAATCAAGTTCTTCTCTGTTCAACATGTCCTAACTGGTATCATGTATTTTTTGTGCTGGAATCCCTTTTAATTTCTTTTCATGATTATGATGCTTCTAAATTTTTTCACCAGTTACAGGAAAAAAATTTGTCACACTTGGTTGTGAGGAAGTTGGTTCGATAGTTCAGAGAATTTGCAGAGATGTCCAAATTGATTTATATTTGTAGATTACAAATTGGGAATCTGATGCTTTAATCAACCCATATAATCATTATTTTGTCTCCGATCACTTTCATTCAACTTATGATTTTCCCATAAGCATATCCAATGACAGTTGATTTACATCCTTCGATATTTTTGGTTCAACATTTCACTATCCAGATACTTGGAGAAAAGTTGAGGCACTTCAGCTGTTGTTGATGGTTATGTCAAGTCCTCACAGTCTCAACATGACTACGTAATATGATCAGATATATTTTCACTCACAATATTCTCATCATAACCCTGTGCCTCTAATTGAACATTCATCTTTTCAAATATTTGGCATTTTCAAGAGGATCATCATAAATTTTACGATCCAATCACTAAATGGTTGGAATAATCTTACCCAGAAAACCCTGTCATAAATAAAAAGTTTCATTATTTCCTCGCACTTATTGATGATTTAGTTGTAGATGGAGACACATCCACGAGAAGCTTCTGAGGTTTGTCTAATGATGGTTCTCGTCGAAAGGGTAAGAATGTAAAATGATTAGAAATAAATTCTCTGGCATCTATTTGTAGCAAAATGTACCTTAGAGGGTCCATCATGGAAAGTTGATAGGATGTCAGATACTTCATCCTCCCTCACACATCTTCTTAGAATCTTATATGCTCCCAACTTGAAGAGGTTTCCCCTAATCCAAGTATTGGGGACAATTTTTTTTGACAATCTTTCTCTTGAAATTTCTCCTTTGAAGATATGTGAGGCAGTAATTGGCCAATAGCTAGATAATTGAAAATGTTGGCAAACCATGGAGAAATAAGTGATATGGAACAAATATTCTCATTTAACACTTCTTCATTTGTAGAAAGGTTACTCTTGACAAGAAAACTGCAACAACATTTTCGTTCCTTGGTTTGTCAACAATAGTGAGGTTAAATTGTTGCAACAACAATCACCACCCAATTATGCAATCGTTCATAACTTGTTTATTCACTAAATACTTGGTTTTTTCATGGTTAGGATGCACGCAAACTTGGTAACCAATGATGTAATTTATAAATTTATTTAAAGAATATAAAATTATGAGGATCTCTTTTTAGTTATAATATAGTTTAATTCAGTCTTGGAGAAAAAATTACCAATGAAACAAATTACACGGGGGAGTTTACCTTCAAATTTTCTGATGCATCAGTATGAATGTGAAAAGGAAAGGTCCAATTTGGATGTCTCACGATAGGTGCTATCATTGAATTTTATTTTATATTCTCGAATTATTCTTGACATGGATTTAAAAAAAAAAAAACTAAACATCTTTGGTTAGTAAGGGAAAAAAGGAGAAAAAATTTCACTGAAATAATTTATAAATATTTGATAATATACTGTAATGTCTAAGAAACTTCTAGAATCTATTTTATTTTGAGGAAGAGGACATTTTTTAATGATGGATATTTAACTAGTTCCCATTTGGATTCATTTTGAGGAGAAGAAATTTCCTAGACTAATTCCCTCATTCATTAGGAACAAACAATTTTATGGCTCAAGGAGAGGTCCATATCCTTACACATTTGCAATACTTTGATCAGGTTTGAGAGAGATTTTTGGAATCATCCCCATAGGGTGTGAAGTTGTCCATGTATATTTATATTGAATAATACAAAAGATTAGATAATATACTAAGCACAACCATTTGGAAGGTGTAAGGGGAATTAAATAAGCCAAATAGGGGGTCTTTGTAAGAAAAAATCCCCCAAATACATGTGAAGGTGGTATTATCCTTGTATTCAATACTGATTTGGATTTGATTGTACCCACTAAACTCATCCAAAAAGGAAAATAACTTTTTCTCAGCATGCACATCAAGGAATTGGTTAAGGAAGAGCAAGGAAAATGATGTTTCCTTTTGCCTTGTTAAGTTCTTTGTAGTCAACACATATTCTATACTTTCCATTTTTCTTGGGAACAATAACCAAAGGATACACCCATTCACTATCCAAAATAGGATAGATGGACCCTATGTATAGTAATTTATGTAATTCTTCCTTCATAATATCTTTTAATTTAGGATTCATTCACCTTTGAGGTTGGTGAACATGTTCATGATCTTCCTTTATGTATATGTGGTGAGTGAAGATATAAGGATGTACTCCTTTGATCCCCTTTTAGTCCCATGCAAATGCATCAATATTTTGTTTTAAGACAGTGAGAAATTAGTCCTCCTGATCAACTGAAAGGGAGGATATGACTATCAACATCTTAGAGGGGCTAATTTCTACTATTTTTATGTTGTTTTTCTCATAACCAACAACCAAAAATTCTACCCATAAACTATCTTGGGAACAAATATGTTTCCCTAGGGATGAATATTGTTTTTATCCCATCAATATTCATGGAAACATGATATTGTTTTTGCATAAAATGATCAATTAAATCATCTTCATTAGCCTACTTGTTTCCAAATATGGTTTCTAATGTACACAGAGAGTAAGATGTTGAGAGACAATGATTCATCTTCTTCTTCTTCCTCTACCCATGTATGAAAGTCATTCTCAATAAGGGGTTGAGCTAGGGGGTATAATACAAATTGTTTTTAGCTCTTTTCATTGTTGATGGTCATGTTTCCAACCCTATAGCTGATATATGAATTAGTGGTCACTAATCATGGTATTCATAAGATGACTGGATATCCATAAAACTTGTTTTTTGATTGGAGGACAAGGAAGTATGTAGGATACTTATAGGAGTCAATATATACCATTACATCCTCTATAATGCCTTTTGGTGATACTGTGGATCTTTCAACAAGCTACAACACAATAGTGATATTTCTAAGAGATCCTTGGAGGTTAAGTTTAAACATGGTTCCCTTAGTCATGAAATTGATTACAGCTCCTAGGTCAATGACAGTGTTTGGAATTGTAATTGAATTTTTATGTGCACATCTACTATTGGGATTTAAGATCTAGATACTGGGGGATGATTAATCTCATAAGCATTAGTTTGGCTAGTTTCTATATGATTTTCATAGTAGTGGCATCCATTCTCTTTCTTACATGAATTATGATATGTTCCTCTTTGATCAATTGTTATAGATATGAACATATTTCATCGCTTAGAGGAGAGGAATTTTGAAACAAATTCTTTAATTCTCCCAAAAGTTTAGCTTCTTATAGGGTGTGTGATTTTTGGGTTGTCAAAATTTCAAGATAGGGAGGTTTTTGGGTGGCTTGAGGCACATAATACGCCTTCTCTTCCTCAGGATTTTCAATTTGATAAGTTGTATGAACATCTGGAAGAACTTTCCCTGACCTAAGGTTTATTTCCTATATTTCTACAACATAATTTTTCTAAGAAGTTTCTCCACTATGGATTGGTTGAGCTTGCTTATTATTGGGATTTAGATTTAGTTGAACATGCATCTGGGATTGCTTTGAAGGAATTTTTTGGGGTAATTTTTCTTACTAAGGAGGAGGAAATAAAGCATGTGGTGGGGTTGCATAAGGCCTACATCCTTGTGATGGATTAGCCCATTGAGGAATTTGATTAGGATATGGTTGGAAGGGAGGAATGACAGTTTAAGGAGGATATGGACAAGGAGTGGACATAGGATAGGGTGAAGGATTAACAAGGAACCATGGTTTATAGTGAGTATTATAGTTAGTATTTAAAGGATAAGGTAATTTATACCTTATTGGAATTTCCTCATAGCTTGTGTCCTCTTTTGGTTGAAAAAGGAAACCCGCTTGATGATCCCTTTCGATCCTTTGTAAATAGTCTTTAGACCTGAAAATTATGGAATATATTAGTTGAATGGTTTTCCTTGCATACATATCATATTTCTATGTTATTTAAAGGACATTCCTTCCTAAGATGTATATTAATGCATTGAGGGAAAAATATGGCTAATGCCCTTTAAGCTTATTCATGTTTTCATTTGATTTGCAAAGTGTCCATTTGCATAGAAAATGTATGTAATATTCCAGTCTTCATGTCCTCTAACACAAATCCCATTTCATTCTTAGTAATAAAGGAGAAGAAGGAAGGAGTTATAGAGATTTTTCTTTCTCTACCTCTCTTTCTAGTGGCTCTTGAATTATTTTTGAATACCTGTTTAATGTCATCATTAGAGATTTGGAAAATATATCCATTGAACAACAAGTCAAGTGTTTTCATTAGATATTCTGTGACTCCTCATAGTAGAACTAGTTTTAAGTAGTCTAGGTCCAAAGTGAAATTATCTGCCCTTATATAACTCAATTGGAATCTCTCCTCAAAGTCTCCCAGAGACTCATTTTATCGGCTTGGATAATTTTGAATATCTCATCTCTGGTATCCCTTTCTCTGCAATAATATTATTATTTATTGTCGAAATCTTGTTGCATCTAATCCCATGTGGTGATGCTATTTCCTTCTAGGCTCATGAACCATCGGAGGGATGCATCCTTTAGGGTGGAAGAAAACAACTTGAGTATTTGATCATCAATGGTGTAATTATAATTCCTACATACCACAAAAAACTAAAACATGAAAGTGTTAGGATATTATGTAATTAAACCATAGAACTGTGAGAACACAAATGGGTTAATGTTTTTAATTTTATCTTCTTTGTATATTTCTTTAATTGGAAATGTAAACACTTATCATTGTCTATCTTTAGCCACAATGTTGGTGGGGTGTGAAGGTATTTCTCCTTCTACAAGATCCTCAAGGATACTTTCTTCCTTACCAAAAAGTGCCTCATAGGTCCCTATGGACATGGTAGGAGGATCATAGTAGATGAAAAGGGATGTTTGCTAGTGGAAGTGGGGGTTCTCGGTAGAAATTTTCATGTTTTGTCCTTAATTATTTGAGGCATAAATGAAAATAATTTGTATTTTTTTCTTTTTTTGTTGTTGTCTTTTGTTTTTTTTGTTTTGTTTTTGTTTTTTTTTTTGTTTTTTTTTATTCTGTTTTGTTTTGTTTTTAGTTTTTTTAGTTTTTTAGTTTTTCATTTTTTTTTTTTAATCTGAAAAGAATTTGCTAATGTTTTTTTTTCTTTTTTAAGGAGATGAAATGAAAGAAATAGAAAATAAAATAAAGAAAAATTAAGTACATATTCTAACACCTCCCCACCAATGTTGCCAAAAGTGATGGTCCTTAGTATTGCAACAACTACGTTGTAACTCCTAAGGGTTTCAAATTTATTTATCAGCCCAAGGTTCATAAAAAATTAAGAGGGGACGACACTGTATGTGAAAAAATCACTATATCTTTCTCTTGTTGATTCTTATGTTGGTGGAAGCATTGAAATGAAGTCTATATGCACATAGAATGAGCTAACTAATCTATGCTTAAAAAAATAGAATGCAGAAAATGAGTAGTTGAAAGGAAAATGGAACCAAAACCTATGTTAATTGCAATGAAATAAAGCACTCTTGCACACTTATATACTATCTGAAACAAAAGGAAAGCACAATTGAACACTTCTATGCTATTTTCAAGGAATGGAAAAGAACACTGTTGAAATGGAACTCTATGAATCAAAACCCTAATTTACAAAAAAAACAAAGTTTTCTGATGCAAATTGATAAAAGCATATATGATGTGTCTATACTTCCAAGTTTCATTGTCAATGTTCCAAGAGTGTTGTAATATAATAAACAATTCAAATCATGAATTTATTTTGTAGCCGAGTGAGAATGGAGGGTTGATTATAGGCTGCTATAAGAGTCTCTATTTTGCTATAGGAGGAAATCCAACGAGTATGTAAACTAGGAAAAATGAAAGTCCGAGAGGAAATAAAGCTATGGAAATGTTAGGAAATGATAACATCAACCTGGTGAAATCTTTAAGATAACCTGGTACAAATCTATCCTCGTAAAACCAAACTCTGCGTGTTTCTTATAGGATCAAAACTGGTTACATAGTAAAAGAAAAATATTGAATAGTAAAGTTGCAACAACAAGAGAAATAAGTGAAATGAAGATATCAAATGAATTACTAGTGCTATTTCTATAATTAAATTCACAAATAACCTACAAGATTTTTTTTTTTCATAAAATCTTCTATTTAACCATGCATAATAGTTATGAAAAGGAAACTTTCAAAAATGTTGGAAAAAATGAATAAAAGCATAGCACCGAAAAAAAATATAGGAGTGATATGGAACTCTTGAGGTGGGCCCAAACCAAGGATTCTTATATTCCTCAAAGGAAATCTAAACTAAGAGTTGAAATGGAACATCACTTTCATTAATTGAGAAACCATTTTCACATTACAGAATTTCAAAACTTTATTGTGTCTACTTTTTAATACATGCAAGTAAATGATTTCTGAACTTTGATAAAAACTTCCAATGATATGTATGTTATTTAGTGCAACACAAAAATAATTAAGAATTATACTTCAGAAATTCAACTAAATAGGCAGCAGAGCAATAGATATCATAATGCACAAAGAGGCAAGAGGATTTTACCCTAGGAAAACCCACATTGGGAAAAAAATTAGCCAAAATTTTCCTTAGAGAATGACTGCAACAAGAGATACATCAAAGTAAACTAACTAGTATAATAACCAAACACCAAGGACCAATTCAAACCTCCAAAAATATGATAAAAAAATATCTGTAACAAGGTCATGAAACGTACTCCAAGCCTCTCTTAGAACTCACACTATGCCACTAAGATAAACCTCTAAATGCACACTATATCCAAGAGATATGTCACAAATATAGGGTCTTCAAGGGGGATGAAAATATTCCTACAATTATACCTCAACATACACACTTATCCACAAATAAATACCTAATATATGAGGTCTCCAAAGGGGCCAAAAAACCACATAATATATTCCTTATATCTACGCACTTAAACCAAGAAATCTTCACACTATATCACAAAATGATGCCACAATTTTTTTTCCTTAGAATTTCACAATATGCAACAAAAAATTCACACAATTCAACAAAGATATACCACAGGAAACCGTTTAAAAATCTACCTCCCTTAGTCACTAGAGCTAGGGTTATAAAAATAATCTTTCCTTTTCTTTTTTTTCCTTCAAATACTCTTTGCTACTTCGTTGAACAAAGATAGATGTGTGATCCAAAGTGTCTTGGAGGAGAGAAAATAGAATCTATTTATATTGATTCGTCCATGTGAATGGGTGTGTCTCTTGGGTATGCCAACTTGATCTTAGAGGGCATACTTTGTCACTTGTGGAGGTAAAATACAAATTCAAAATTTCATTTTCTCGCTCTTGATGAGCCTTGTAATATTTTTATTTTTGAATAAAAAATAAATATTTTCCCTTTTCTTGCAAGCATGGAGAACATGCCTCAAATAAAATTTATTTTAGAAATACAATTCATAATTACATATACAAATGAATATATTATGAAGAGTGACCATATATAAAAATTTAAATTTTCCTCTTAGCTAGGGAGATATTCATAATGACTATCCAAATGTTCTCTGTATATATGACCTCTCTAGGAAAGGTACAACTCATCGATAACATCAACATCTAGGTCAACACTCTTGACCTATATCATCACCATTATCAATATGTACCACAAAATAGGTTAGATATCCCAACAAATGGTACTTTCTCAACTAGTCACCATGATCTGGTGGGTGCCTCACCTCATGGTACTTCGACTAGTATAGGGTTTCCATCACCCATAGTCAAACCCTAGGGAAACCCATGTCCCAAATCTAAAAGTCTCTCTCTAGGCCATGAAGCTAAAGAGGAACCCACTTTATGAGTGTCTAGGCCTTTGGGACCATTCTCTCTAGAATGTATGTCCCTCATGTTATCTCATCAAGGTACCCACTATATTGAGCATCTAGCCCTCAGGGACCATTCTCTCTAGAATTTCCATCCCTCCTTCTATATTACCAACATTCCAGGTTATGCTCCAGTTTTCATAAATAATCCGAGCCATGCCCCTTTTCTCCTCCCATAAAAAATCCGGGCCATGGTCTTGTTGCAACCAACAATCCAAGCCATGCCCCTGTTTATGTCATATCAATGCTCCCTCTCACTAATAGAGGGGTTCTCCACAAGTCCAACCTTGTCTCTGACTTATATTAACTTCACCCGAGACATTGGATTTGTGAGAATGTTAATTTCATGAAAATCAGTGTAGATATATGGTAACCTCACTTCTCCCTTCTGCACCATATCATGAATGAAGTGGTACTTAATATCAATATTCTTCAACCTGTCATGAAATACTATATTGTTTGTCAAATTCAAACAACCTTGATTGTCATAGAACAACACAGTCGGTTCCAACATCTGGTCGAATAATCTAGAGAGTATCTTATGAATCCTTACTCCCTCACAACATGCCAAACAATATGCAATATGATTTTCTTCCACAATACTCATTACAACAGAGGCCTGATTCCTATTCATCTAAGTTATCATAACATAACCCAAATTGAAACATAAACCAAAATTACTCTTCTTGTTATGTGCACTCACTTCCCAGTTAGAGTCTGTATATCCTTGCAGTTGTTTCTAACCATTTGAAGCATATATCAAACAATATACAATAGTGTCATGAAAATATCTCAATATATACTTTTTTGCAATCTAATGCTCATGTATTAGTTCCATCTGGAACTAGATCAAGGTGTTCATCACAAAGAAAATATTTAGCCTAATATTTACCCAATACATCAATGATGCAATCAAATTATAGTACATGGATAGATTGTTAGGTCCCTATATTACTAGTATAGTCCCTTATTGTTGTTAGTGTAACCCCCTTATTGTTATTGTTGTACCCCTGTAACCCCCATATTGTTATTATTGTCCCCTTACATTATTATTTTTAGGTCGGCTAGGATTACTTTGTGGCCCCACTAGGATTACATTGTGGCCCCATGGACTCGTATATATAGAAAGGAGGTTTTATCATTTGTATCATCCAAGAATTATTCATTTATGTAATGTATTGGAGGTTTCCCCCTCAAAGTGGCTGATTTCTAAGGAATTGATCTCCCTTTTCTTCTATTTTTGGAGCTGGTTTCGCAACATTTGGTATCAAAGCTTTGGATTCTAGGGTTTCACTACTCCAAACAGGTCATCGTGGAATTTTCGTTATAATTTTTTTTCTACGAAGGTGTAGAAGCTGAAATTTTTAGAGTGTGAAGCCGAAATCTTGAGAAACATCATCAAAATATTTCAGAGCTTGGTTCACAATATTTTTGGCGATATGATCTATGGAAGTTAGGGAATTTTGTAGGCTCTTGAATTTAACCTAAACATGTCATCGCAGAATTTTTGCTATAAATATTTTTCTACGAGGGTTCAAACGCATAATTTTTCATAGAGCGAAGCCAAAATCTAGAGGAATGTTGTGGAAAAATTTCAGAGATTGATTCACATTATTTTGGGAGGTAGGATCTGTGGAAGTTAGGGCGTTTTCAGGGTCTCGAATTTCATCTCAAAGAAGTGATCGTGGGAAAATATTCATAAATCGCTCTCTCTGAGCATCAGATTGGAATTTTGTAAAGAGTGGCCAAAATTAAATGGACTGTAGTTTCCTATCTCTCAATTTCAAAGTTGAAGGAGAAAAAATGACACATGGAAAGTCGTACAAGTTTTCTCTACTGAACGAGTCCATAATTAGGTCATTGTGGGAAATTGGACATAACTTTGCCTTGAAGAATCCAAATCAGGTTAGACCTATGGAATTTGAAAGAGGATTCATAGGGATACCTCAGGGCCAAATATTAGATATTGAAGATCTGAAATCACATAGATAATTCAGTTTCAATATCAAGCTCCTCAAAAGCAAGAAAAAGGTGTGTGTTTTTTTCTTTCTGAATTGCATAAGTCTTGTGTAAAAAATTAGTTTGAAGTGATTCCAAGGGCCTATTGAGCATATATTTCAGTATTGGGTTATAAAATTCCTCCTAAAAAGAATTCAACATCCATTAAGCCCTCAGAATACTCTACTATGATTCATGAAGATGAAGAATTGCAACATGATATATCAAAATTACAAGAGCAAGTGCACCAAATTTTGCTCTCACAAAGAGAAACAAAAAATGAAATGGAAGTTTTGAAGAAAGTTGTGGAAGCGAAGATGGATGGTTTGAAGAATGATATGGATGGTTTGAAGAAAGGCGTGGAATCTAAGATGGAGGACATGGAAGAAAAAATGAAAGACAACATGGAAAACATAAAGAATGATCTAAAAGCAGACATGGAAGGTTTGACAAAGTTGATACAAGAAATGATTCCTAATGGATAAAATATAGTATAAGAAACTCATGATGAGAACAAAATAGATGTTAATCACGATTTTATAAACTCTAATGTTGGATGGAAGAACCACCATATTCCAAAGATGGATATGAGGAAGTTTTATGGGAAGGATCCGATAACATGGATACTATAGATGGAGCAATATTTTGATCTCAATAATGTGAAAAACACACAAAAGGTATCCATTGCAACTTTACATTTAGAACATAATACATTTGTATGGTATCAATGGATTTGGTCCTGTAAATTTTTTTTCACTTGGTCAATTTTTACGAAGGAAATGATAGCACATTATGAGGATACAAAGAGCAACACCACATTATGAGGTTCAGTGGTGGAGCACATTGAGGACTTCCAAAAATTGAATATAAGGGTCACTGATATTCCAAAGGAACAAAAGATTGATGTCTTAATAGGGAATTTAAAGGATAACATCCAACATGAAGTTCACGTTTGGGAACCTGATTCATTGGAGAAGGCATTCAGGTTGGCAAGAAAAATCGAAGGTAAAATTATGGCGACAAGGAAGCCCACCACTCACATCTATAACGATGGAAGTGTTCCTACTCCTAGACTTCCACAACCTACAAATTTGACACCACAATAATTGGAAGAAAAAAGAGTAAAAGGGCTTTGCTACAGTTGTGATAAAAAATACACTAAATGTCATAAGTGTGCTGAGAAGAAATTATTTTGCATAGATTGTGAAGAGGAGGAAGAAAATGAACAAGAAACTTCAAAAGAAGAGGATATACACCTGGAAGCAACCCTATAAGAAGAAGAAATGAGTTTGACCATATCATGTAATGCATTGGCAGGAATTACCACTCCTCAAACTCTCAAGATAGAAGGACATATCAAGAAGAAAAAGGTAATAGTGTTGATTGATTCGGGTAGTAAGGTAGCCAAGGAATTGAATTGTTTCCTATACCTAGCACCAGAATGTCAAGTGATGGTTGCAAATGGAGGAACTATAAATTTCTCGGGAAAATCCCATAATATCAAGCTAGCCATGGGGGAATATGTATTGAATAGTCCAATTATTTCCATCCCAATGGGAGGTGTTGATGTTGTACTAGGAGTACAATGGCTACAATATTTGGGGACGATAGCCTTTAATTTTCAAGAACTTTTCTTGAATTTTTTTTCGAAAGGAAAGGAAATTGAATTACGGGGTACCACAGGGAAGCCAAGAAAGATAACAAGCTCTAATGTCATGACAAAGCTTCTGAAGAAAGAACAACGAGGCGTAATTGCACAATCATGCTCACTAGAAGTTCCAACATCAAAATCATCTATTTCTCCAGATCTCCAAAAAGTCTTGGACAATCATTTTAAGGTGTTTGATGCTCCCAAAGGACTCCCACTTATTCGTAATCATGATCATGCTATTCATTTGATTCCAAGAACTTTTCTTCCAAACATCAGACCTTACAGATATCCTTATGTCCAAAAGAGCGAAATTGGACGTATGATTGCAAAAATGTTAGAGGCTGGTATAATTCAACCTAGTCAAAGTTCTTTCTCTTCCCCAGTAGTATTGGTGCACAAGAAAGATGGATCATGGCACATGTGTCCGGATTATAGGGAGCTCAATAAGCTCACTATTAAAGATAAATTTCCCATTCCTATGATTGATGAATTATTGGATGAATTACATGGAGCAATTTATTTTACCAAGTTGGATCTTCATTCAATATATCATCAAATTAGAATGAAGACTAAAGATATTCCGAAAACAACATTTCGAACTCATGAGGGTCATAATGAATTTTTGGTCATGCCTTTTGGCCTTACCAAACACCTTCTACATTTCAAGGGTTGATGAATTCCATTTTCAAACCCTTCCTTAGAAAATTTGTGCTAGTATTTTTTGATGATATACTAATCTACAGCAGGTCTTGAATGGTTGATGTTCAACATGTTGACAGGGTGTGTTGTGGATCATTATCTACACATATCATTTTTATTTCATTTTGAAATTATGAAAAGAAAATCCAAAAAAAAAAAACGAGATAAGAATTCAAAAATATACTTTAAGTATGAAGTTTTGTACTTTAGCATAAAAAAAGAATGCATGTTTTAGTTTTTTGTTGCATATAACCTTAAGCGGGTGTCAACTTTAGGTTGTCGTATCAATATATAAAGGTTAAAGCTCGAGCAACTTTTTGAGCGGAAGGCGCCATCATACAAAAAAGCTCGCGAATATGCAACTGCGGGGGGTTAACTTGCCCATCAGTTATAAAATCCCGACCCCCCTCAGTTGACCGGTCAGATCTCCGAACTTTGGTGATCGACGGTTCTGGTTAATTACGGGGGGTATGGATAGAACTTCCCCGCCATACTCATAGACCCCCCGCATGACGTCATCCACTGCCAGTTGTTTCTCCACGTCAATCTTGCATTTATTATGATTCCCACAATCTATAAAAAGGGTTTTTCCGTCCTATTGTGATTTATTTGTGTCTGTTTACCCTGTTTAAACCGCGTCCCGCCACATTTGCACTATTCAGTACTTTGAATTGTTTTCAAATTCCTGTCAGTCATGGCCAAGCGAACATCATTGTCTGGTTTGTCCAGTCTCAGTCCCCTCCTAGATAGCGAGAAAGATGTTCATGATACCGCGTCATCCATAAACCATCCTCTCTTGCATTATCAAGTAACCCTGAACACTGACAAGTCGCCTGTGTTTTCTGCTATGCAAAGTTTGGGAGTGTTATCCGCTTGTATCCCAAAAACTCATTTCTTCCCCGAATTTATTTCTTGGTTGGTTTCGTCTATGTACCCCGGCAAATGTTTTGTATGAATTCCCAAGGGGAAAATATTCTGCAGGTTTCAACTCAATTAATGCGTCAGGCATTATGTTTTCCA
>CM076577.1:358615409-358677682 GCA_034641835.2 Pinus albicaulis
CCCGTCTAATGTAGTTTTGGGCTCATGGTATTGAAAAAGGGAAAACCTATATAAGGAGAAGAATTTCATTGTGCAAATCATGAGTGTGGATGCAAGATGTCTGAGCTTGAATGAATACTTCTCTCTGAAGTATATCTGAATGGAAAGGGTTACACTTGAATGATAAATCTGAATGTATGATGCACCAATGATGAAGAAGGGGATCTAGATCTGAATTGCTCTTGTATTTGCTAGATCTGATTATGGAAGACTTAGATCTGTGATGAGGCGAGCATCTAGGCGAACATCTGTCTGAAGCAAAAGGGTAGATCTGAACTGAATATCTGATCTGATGAAGTATGCTGCTCTGTAATGATTGAAGATCTATATGCTACTTCGCCGCGGAGGAAGCGCGTATATACGCGGCTTCAGCGAAGAGAAAGCGCGTATGCGCAATAAAATATACACTGAGGTATACGCTGGTTTGTGTGGACGGAAGCGCGTATATACGCGACATCAGTGAAGGGAAAGCGCGTATGCAAACTAGGGTTTGCTGAAGCATGGGGTATGAAATATCTGATCTGTTCTGCTGTGTTTCTGCTATCTGATCTGTGTTGATAAGTATCTGTTGGTGTTGTCTGTTTGAGCATAAAAGTATGAAAGGGTCCAAATCTGAAAATATGATGAAATGTGGGCTGCAAGTGTTGTTCTATTGAAGTTATTGGATCCAGTGTGAAAATTGATGAAACGTGGTCCAAGGTGGGTCTTGAGATTCCTTGTGATCGGTGCATTAGCTCCCTTCCCGGGTGGTAGCAGTAGGGGTCGTGGCTCCTTCCGGGAAAATTTTAAACGCGAGTCGGGGGTCGTAGCTCCCCTTCCGGGAGAGGCAGTAAACGAGTGCGAGGTGGTGCCTAACGTCTTTGGTCAAATTAACGCCGACACATATGTTGTAAGATGGTTTTCTCTATAATAAAATATTGAAGGCTGAGCAACTGCAGCGGTGGTTTTCTCCTGACTTGGGTTTCCACCTAAAAATCCTGGTGTTCATGTGTGATGCTTTGTGTGATGGTTTATTCTGTTCTTACTGCACATGTTTACTGTTTATTGAACATCTGATGAATGAATGATGGAATAATATAAGTAAAGATTTAATGACAGATCTAGATCTCTGTGTATACGCTAGTTTCATAAAGGGGATCCGCGTATATACGCTAGTTTACTGAAGTAAAGTAGCGTATGGGTTTTAAGGAATGAAAAAGTAAAAGATTTGATTATGCAGTAAATACTGATTCACCCCCCCCTCTCAGTATTTTTCCCAACAATTGGTATCAGAGCGGGTCCTTGTGCAGAAGCTTGATCGCTTAAAGGAGATCCGTCGCAATGGGAAGTCAAGAAGGAGTAATGTCTATAAAGCCACTTCTATTCAATGGAAGCAATCTGATATTCTGGAAGGTACGTACAAAAGCATATCTGCAAAGTCTTGGTGCAGATGTATGGGCAATCGTGGAAGAAGGTTATCAATACCCGGCAAGTATTCCTACTGATGCAGCAGAAAGGAAGAAGTATGAAATCAATGCCAAAGCAGTAAATGTCTTTTTAGGAAGCATGTCTGAACCAAAATTTGCTAAAGTGATGCAGCTACATTCAACAAAAGAAATATGGGACAAAATCATTCTAAGCTATGAAGGAGACACAAAGGTAAAAAGTGCAAAACTCCAAACTCTTAGAATTGAATATGAAAATTTGAAGATGCATAGTGATGAGAGTGTTGCCAGTTTCTTTCTTCGTCTGGATGATATTGTAAATCGAATGAGAAATTTGGGTGAAACCATAACTGCTACTACTCTTGTGGAAAAGGTCTTAAGATCCTTGACTTCTAAATTTGACTCTAAAGTTTCGGCTATTGAAGAAAGGCAAGATCTGCAAACTCTATCTATTGTTCAATTGCATGGTATTCTGACTGCTTTTGAAATGAGACAAGGAGGTCCTTCCCAAATCAGAGAAGCTGCTTTTAAGGCATCTACAAAAGGAAAGGAAAAGGAAATTGTCAAAGAATCCAACTATATATCCGATGAAGAAGAAGCGAATTTCGTGAGAAAGCTCCAACTAGGTACTGGAAGATTCAAAGGTAAGCTTCCCTTCAAATGTTTTGAGTGTGGAAAAGTTGGTAATTATGCTGCTAAATGTCCTTATAGAGAAAAGCATGGTAAAGGGAAACAATTTTAAAAGAGAAAGAGTTATTATGCAAAAGAAGATGATGATGAAGTGTCCGGTGAAGATGAAGAAGATTCTGACCATGATCTGAAAGTGCTCATGGCAAAGAAGCAAAAGAAGAAGGTTACTCAAGGAAAGGAGATACCTCAGAAATCATGTATAGAAAAAATTGAAGAAGATGAAACAGATTCTGACGAAACTCTACAAGTGCTCATGGCAAAGAAGAAAAAGAAGAAGCCTACTCAAAACAAGCCTACGAAGCCTACTCAGAAAACATGGTTAGCAGAAATTGAAGAAGATGAATCAGATAGTGATTGGGGTCATCCTTTGCATGATCTTGATGGTACAAACAATAATGAAGTTTGTGAAAATAGTGTTTTGGAAACAGAGAAAGCTCTCAAGATCAAAGATGAAGAACAACAAAGAGCAATTGATAAGAAAGATTCTATCAACAAAGAGATGATCTCTCAAATGAAAGAACAAATAGAAATGATGAATGGACAGGTGGACAAGTATCAAAATCGTATTAAAGAACTAGAAGCAGAAATCAACAATCTAAATGCAGATCTCGAAAAATCAAGCAAGAAGAATGAAGGACTTGAAGCTGCAATCATCTTTCTACAAACAGATCTTGAAGCATCAAATAAGAAGAATGAAGAACCTCTGTCATTTGAAAAGAAAGGCCTTAAAGCAGAAATCATCTCTCTCAAAGAAGATCTGGAAAAATCAAATAAGAAGAATGAAGAGCTGCAACAAACATGTGAAGGAAATGAAGATTGGTTGAAAGAAGAGATTCTAAATTTGAAGGATCAAGTTGAAGATGGAAGAAGAAAAGAAGAAAGCATGACAAAGCAATGTCAAGCCTTGGAGGTTGAGGTAAACATTCTCAAAGGTAAATTAGAAGAAAAAGTTAAACTTTTGAGGTTTCATGATAGTACTAACATTTTGGACAATATTCTGAGTAATAAAAGGTCTCCTGCTATCAAACATGGTCTTGGTTTCCATGAAACTGTTAAAGGAGAATCTAGCTCACAAGGAAGTGCCAAAAATTCAGAAGATGTCAATGCAAAATCTGATGTGTTGAAAGAAACAAAAGATCAACCAAAAATCATGAATTCTCAAAGGAATTCATTCAAGAACGTTGAATGTTTTAAATGTCATAACTATGGGCATGTTGCAGCAAATTGCAGAAGCAGAACAATTCAGCCACAAATAAACAGGTACTCTGGTAGCTTCAAGGGATATTGTTTCTCATGTAACAAGTATGGACATAAAGCAGCTGATTGTAAAAGAAAGAAGATCAGAAATACTCATTATAATTCTTATTACTCTGGACATATGAGATGTTATTCTTGTAACAAGTATGGACATATAGAAAAGGAATGCAGGCTGAACAGATATAAGAAATTGGATAACTTCCAGCACACAAATAGAAAGTTTAAACAAGTCTAGAAAAAGATGGAGGGATGGAATAAGAATCAATCTAGAGAAGAAAAGGATACTTTTGTGGATGCTCTAGAAGACAATGATTTTCTTGAAGAAAACACTCAATTCAAGGACCGATCAGAAACGTAGGGAATTCTGACCTTACTGCAGTCATGCGCTTCTGAAGCTTACTTCTCTGATTGACTGCAGGAATGATGTGAGATACATTATGAGATCTAGTAATGTATCGTCACAAGGGGAGCAATGCATGATGACTCTCAAGGTTGATTTGATTATTCTGGTTATGTTTACTTCTGACAGCGCTTCTGATGTGGAAAGGACAGGTACAGGAGGTACAAGCTCAGAAGGAAATGAAGGAAGATGAAAATTTTCTATGCTCCACTTTTCATACGCAGGTTCTATGAAACATAGTCGCGTATACACGCGAGTTCCAGTTGATACAGCCGCGTATGCATTGATGATGAGAAAATTTTTCAGATAGCTGAAGATCTGGAGCAGAGGTCCAGGGGGAGCATCAGTCTGACTGCTGATGATTGCACTGTTAGCATTATTCTGGTTATACTCATGATAATGAAATGATACATGGGTTCTTGTGTTGAAGATTATGGATGAAGCCTGGTTGCTTTATGATGAAGAGCATTCGTTGTTGAGATGAAAGTCTTAGTATTCAGAGATAAGGACAGATCATGTAGAGATGGTTGCTGATGACTTGCTGATAAAGGTATTCAGGATTGCACAAGTTAAGCAATAGCACTGGTTTAGGGGGAGTAGCAGGTTGATGATTGCATTGTTGGCAATATGATTGCTTATTCTTTGGTCTTTTTGATACTCATGCTCAAATGATGATGACTTGGTGCATGGATTATTATGATGAGATTTTGAGCCCTGGTTGCTGATAAGTTTCTTTTGTGTTCACACATGGATGAGTTGGATGTCGATTGATTCAGAAATAAAAAGAGATCATGCAGAGTTTGTTACTATGGTTGAGAGATCTTTTGCTTTCATATGTTACTTCATGTTAAATCTTGAAGATCAAGGTGATGTTGGACCACATGGATGATTGCTTGACACCTAGGTGAAGATGTTATTCTGATATGAGAATCTCTCTTGGAAAGATTGTATTGATGCTGCAAAGAATCTGAAGGCTTGGTTACTATTGTGCTGATGCTACAACGGTTGGATGACACTTGAAGACACAAATACACTGTTCTATCTATTTGTAGTCCAGGGGAGCAGTCAAATATCTCAGAAAGAAGCTGAACACTGTCTTTTCCTCACAGAGATTCAGATCTGGTTGAAATTTAGAAGATGGCTTGGGATACGCGGGTTTCCTGAAACACAGTCGCGTATGTACGCGAGTTCATGCACAGAAAACCGCGTATGTCTGATTGCTGACAAATTTTTGGTTGGTTCAGCTCTCTTCAGCACAGCTGCAGTGCTGTTTGGTATCTCTGGTGGTGTTCCAGTTCTCATAATTCTGTTTCTAATGTTTTGATGAAGATGCCTTGATGATTTGTTGGTGGAAGTTTCAGGATGCACAAACTAAGGGGGAGCCTTAGTCTTTTGGAAAGATTGTCATTATACGTGATTCAGAGTACTAGTTTTGGCTGAGTATACAAGATATAATATGATGGTCTGAATATGTTTTCTAGAGGACCTTCAGTTATTATGAAATTAAGTAGGTTTGTATCTTACATTTGTGTCATTGTATTTTTCAATATGTAAGGACTTGTTCAATTTGTAAACCCACTTAAGTTGGGTACCTTCAGGGCCAAATTTTGAGAAACCCACTGCTGATACTGAATTGAAATGCAAACCCATTTGGTTGGGTACTTGAGTCTTATATGTAAATCCACTTGGTTGGATATTTGATGTAAGTATGAGTCTTTGGTGATAGGAAGTTCATAGAGTCATGTACTTCATTGAAAAATATGTTTGAAGATTCATCATGAACTCAGGGGGAGCTTGGTCACTTCAGTATACATCAGATCTGCAGAACGCTTCTTCTACATGAGGAGAAAAGGGGGTGAGTGTGTTGGTTTTGATCCGCCCGTTGCCCTTGATGTCAAAGGGGGAGAGTATGTTGGTTTTTGATCCGCCCTTTGCCCTTGATGTCAAAGGGGGAGAATGACATGGTGTTTGAGTGAGTAGATAATGGTGTCAAAGAATTGGGAGAGTGACATGGTGTCAATATACTTATCTGTTGTGGTAACCAAACACCATTGTGGTTGCCATCAAGTCCAAAGGGGGAGATTGTTGGAAATATGATGCAGAGTGTTGTCCTTGATGGCAACCCATTGAGTGAAGATGAAGACATGCGACTGTTGACATGTGTTGTCCTTGATGGCAATCCACCTAATGAAGTTATTCTTGACTTGATGGACTTGGTGAATGATGTAAATCTGATGTGATATGATGTTTTTTAGCAATATGGTGCTGAGTGTTGTCCTTAAATGGCAACCCTTTTTGATGAAGATGATGACAAATTAATTGATGAAGTTGTGCTTGACAGAATATGTTCCTAATGAGCTAAATATGATGTATCTACAGTATGTACAGAAGACAATGAAGAAAGGAATTCAGATTGTGCTAAATCTATGGTGAAAAAGTATGTCTCAAGGAATACGCGGATCTGTCTAAGGGAAGTCGCGTATGCACGCGGAAAAGAACGTGCAAAGTCGCGTATGGGCTAAAGCGCTCTAAAAGTGCAAAACCAGGGGTAACCACCATGGTATTGACCCATTGTATTGGGTAATGATCCGCCTAATTGACCCCGTCCAGGAATACCATCGGAAGTAATGTAGTTTTGGGCTCATGGTATTGAAAGGGGCTCATGGTATTGAAAAAGGATAAACCTATATAAAGAGATGAAATTCATTGTGCAGATCATGAGTGTGGGTGCAAGATGTCTGAGCTTGAATGAATACTTCTCTCTGAAGTAGATCTGAATGGAAAGGGTTACACTTGAATGATAAATCTGAATGTATGATGCACCAATGATGAAGAAGGGGATCTAGATCTGAATTGCACTTGTATTTGCTAGATCTGATTATGGAAGGCTTAGATCTATGATGAGGCGAACATCTAGGCGAACATCTGTCTGAAGTGAAAGGGTAAATCTAAACTGAATATCTGATCTGAAGAAGTATGCTGCTCTATAATGATTGAAGATCTATACGCTACTTCGCCGCAGTGGAAGCGCGTATATACGCAGCTTCGCTGAAGAGAAAGCGCGTATGCGCAATAAAATACATACAAAGGTATACGCTGGTTCGTGTGGATCTAGCACAGAGCATACGCGACACGCGAAAGGAAAGGCATAAACTAGGTTTGTCACATAAGAAATATATGATCTGTTCTCAGTCGTGAGCTTCGTTATCTCGATCTCAAGGATAAGTATCTGTTGGTGTTGTCTGTTTGAGCATAAAAGTATGAAAGGGTCCAAATCTGAAAATATGATGAAATGTGGCCTGCAAGTGTTGTTCTATTGAAGTTGTTGGATCCAGTGTGAAAATTGATGAAACGTGGTCCAAGGTGGTGCTGAAGGTTGTAGCCTTCAGTCAGGGGGTTGTAGCTCCCTTCCAGGTGAGGCCGGTAAACGAGATCAGGGGGTCGTAGCTCCCTTCCAGGAGAGGCTGGTAAACGAGTCAGGGGGTCGTAGCTCCCTTCCAGGAGAGGCTGCAACCATGCTAGGGTGCCGCAAGGTCGGGCCAAGTTCGGGCGTCAAGACATATGTTGTAAGATGTTTTCTCTATAATAAAATATTGAAGGCTGAGCAACTGCAGCGGTGGTTTTCTCCCGATTTGGGTTTCCACCTAAAAATCCTGGTGTTCATGTGTGATTCTTTGTGTGATGGTTTATTCTGCTCTTACTGCACGCGTTTACTATTTATTAAGTATCTGATGATTGAATGATGGAATAATGCAAGTAAAGATTTAATGACTGATCTAGATCTCTGAGTATACGCTAGTTTCATAAAGGGGATCCGCGTATATACGCTAGTTTACTAAAGGAAAGTAGCGTATGGGTTTTAAGGAATGAAAAAGTAAAAAGATTTGATTATGCAGTAAATACTGATTCACCCCCCCCTCTCAGTATTTTTTCCAACACTAATAGATGGATATCCATATTGAAAACATTTGGAAACTTCGCATATGATTTGGCTGATTTTTAACACATGCAAACCTATATAACCTTCAATTTGGCTACAAAATGTTAGAACAACTGCAAAATATGCACAATTTGGTAGCTATTGTTTAGTTAAACCAATTTCAGAAAGTAAAATAGATAGACTCTAGATGACTCTTATAAATGTATTTTCATGGCATAGATGACTCTCAACCCATGGATAAGATGAAATGGAATGAGGATATGTGACAAAATAAGTGAAAAAGGAAAGATAAACTGTAAAAAGCATGAAAAATTTGAAGGCTCAACAACTCCATGATGAATATGTACATATATCTAATGCCATAACTCACTAGGGTTAATATCATTATTCATTAAATTTCAGGAGTATTTCCCTGGGAGTTGATACAACCTTCCTTTACGAATCCCATTAACCCTAAAAAATCTTATCCTAGAGCCCTTGTCCAACAGAAGGAATTTCCCATTAATGAAGGCTACTATATCTCCTCTATATTCTAGACATGAAATTGAAACCATATTATTTTTCAAACCTAGAACATAGAGTATGTTTCTCAAGTGAACGATTTGACCTATTTCTAGGTCAATGTACATTGTGCTAATTCCTTTGACTAGATAGTTTTTGTTTTCACGAAGCTCCACATTTTGTGCCAATCTTCTTTCCATCAAACTTGTAAGATGATTATGATATCCCATCATATGTCTTGATGTTACACTTTCTATTATCCATATGTTTTAGTCATCTGCAAGAGATTCTATAAGTGTTTAATAATAGAAATTATGTTTATCTCCTTCAACTTTGGGTCTCTTTGATTGCTCATTAAATTATGGTGTGATAGCATGATGATTCCCTCTCTTATTCCTATCATTGAATATTTCAAGGCATTTGGCTTTGAAGTAACCAAATTTGTTACAACAGAAAAATTGAATTTGAGACATATATTTCTTCCTTTGCGAATTAGGTCTTCTATCAAAGTGCACCTTCTTCTTCTGGAAACCAGACTTATTTCTTCCTTTGGCTTTCTTGGAACAAGCTTCATAGGCTTGAGAATCTTCTTCTTTTGAATTTCTATCTCTATATAAGAGTCTTGATTCTTCCTGAGCATAAGCTTCCCATTTTTCTTCCAAAATTGGGTCTTCCTTTCGACTTCTTATACCTGCTACAAATGAATCCCAAGAACATTGCAATCCATTAAGTGTTGAAGTCACAAGTTCTTTGTTAGAAATAATTTCATCCATGGCTTGAAGTTGATATCTCAATTAAGAAATCCTCACAAAGTATGAAGCCAATGTATCATTATTTTTCATTCTTATATCATGAATCTCATTTATTAAACTCATGGCTTGGCTAATATTGTTGAAAATATATAAACCATTTAGGGCATCATACATCTTCATTGAGGTTTTCAACTTTGAGATGTATGGAATAAGATGGTACTTGATGCAGTCCACCATGATACTCATGGCGGTGATGTAATCCTTTTTGAACTTCTCCTTTCCTACTTCATCTATAGGTTTAGTCACCTTTCCTTACATAATTTTCAAAATATCTTCTCTTGCAAGGATTAGGTCAATTGTTGTCTTCCAATCCCTAAAGTTAGTAGCCCCTTCCAACTTATTTTATGATTTCATTGTAGAGGCCATGGATGCAATTTGACTATAGATTTAGGTTTTCTTCAAAGTGATCTCAAGATAGGGTTTCTCAAGGAGTGATATTGTGTGCTTTCATTCACCAAATATTTGAAACCATGTTGATTTTTTTAGTACAATAGATGAAAGCAATTTATTTATTAACTATGATAATTAATTACAATGATATGTATATTGTTTAGCACAAAAAAAAATCATTAAGTAATTATACTTTAGAAATTAAACCAAATATATAGTAGAGCAATAAAGATAATAATGAGCAAAGAGAATAAAGGATTTTACCCTGGGGAAAAACCCAGCCAACCTTTTCCTTAGAGAATTATGTTGGGTGTGGAGCCTGATTTTCATCATGATTCAGAGATCCTTGTTTTAGCCGGATGTATACCCCAGGAAAACTGTACACCCCTGCAGTGGGGGGGGGGGGTGCGGGGGGGACTTGTCTCCCTTGTGGGGTCCAAGGGGGCTAACCCCTCGGTTGGAGGGTCCGGGGGCCAGCGGTCCCCGGGTGGGGGTTTCGGGGGTAGCACCCCCGAAGCTAAAAACAGATGTAGAATTTCCTTGTAAAAGTATAGTAATTTCTAGTCAATCTGGGTTGTTCATTAGGCGGATGATTTGATGGTAGAAGTTATGTTTAGTTTAGGGGTTTATTCCCCTAGAAGGCAACCCCTCGCTTTGTATGAGGGTATTGCATTGCGACTGTGTATTGTATGAGTATTCTCAGAGCGAGAAACAGACAGGGAGACCGTGAGAGAGAATAGAGAATATTACAGTGGTTCTGTTGTAGGTTTTGTCTCTTCATTTTTCTGGATAATAGAAAGGAAGGACTGGCTGTTCGGGGTGGACGTAGCCCAAACTGGGTGAACCACGTATATCTGTCTCTCTCTAGTTTTATGTGTTTTGTGTGCTTTTGTTTTCCACATATTTTATGTGTTGCATTTCTCTGTAATATATAATTTTCTAACAACTGGTATCAGAGCTGAAGGTCTATTTGGCTGATAAACTCACAGGAAAGAAGGGTTCCTAGTTCGAGTGGGAGCAATGGTAGAAGATGGTAAGTTTAGGGTCGCGAAATTTAACGGCCAAAACTTCCTGCTGTGGAAGATGCAGATGGAAGATTCTATGTATCAAAAAGATCTGTACCTACCATTGAACAAAAAAACAAAGAAGCCGACAGCTATGACAGACGTGGAATGGAAGATTCTCGATAGAAAGGCACTCAGAATAGTACGGTTGTGCCTTGTGGCATCGGTATCCTTCAATATTTCGAAGGAAACAACAAAAAAGGGTTTGATTAAGGAATTGGCGAAACTATATGAAAAACCCTCAGCCTCAAACAAGGTATTTCTTATGAAATGTTTATTTAATATGAATATGTCGGAAGGTGGATCTGTTGCAAACCATTTAAATTATTTAAATACAATTACCAGTCAGTTAAGTTCTGTAGGGGTAAACTTTGATGATGAAGTTAGAGCTCTATTATTTTTGTGCTCATTGCCAAAAAGTTGGAATGGTTTAGTTATGGCCATTAGTAACTTTGTCTTTGGATCTAGTACTTTAAAGTTTGATGATGTTGTCGTGCTATCCTTAGCGAGGAAATGCGACGGAAAAGCTTCGGTGAGACATCGGGTAATGCTTTGAGTGTAGAGTCTAGGGGAAGAAGAATGGAAAGAGAAAAGGGCTCAGGATATCGTAGTAAATCAAGGAAAGGTAGATCCAAGTCCAGATCGGGGATAGTGTGTTGGAAATGCAGAAAGAAAGGACACCTAAAGAAAGACTGTAGATCTCGGAAGGGAAAAGAAGGAGACGCACAACAAGAAAACAATCATGAAGAAAATGTGACAGGTGATATGTTACAAGATGCTTTGATTCTTTCTTTCGAAAATGTTACTAATTCTTGGCTTGTAGATTCAGGGGCCTCATTCCATGCCACACTTGATAAGAAATATTTTCATGACTATGTTCAAGTAGATTTTGGACAAGTTCGTTTGGGTGATGATAAACCCTGTAAAATTGTTGGAATGGGTAAATTTCTTGTAAAACAATAGAATGTAGACCAATGGCTGTTAAAGGAGGTAAGGAATGTTCCAAATCTGAAGAAAAATCTGATTTCAATAGGGCAGTTAGGCGGTGAATGTTGTGTGACAAATTTCACAGATAAAACTTAGAAGGTCACCAAAGGAGCCCTGGTAATAGAAAAAGGTGAAAAGGTTGGTACATTGTATTTATGCAATGGTATTTCTAACTCTGTATGTATGCAATGATTTAAATTCCAAAGGAGCAGATGCAACATTATGGCATCATAGGCTCGGACACATGAGTGAGAAGGGGATGAAGATTATTCACTCAAGAAATTTGTTGTCGAGTTTGAAGAATGTTGATTTCGATTTCTATGAGAATTGTATTTATGGAAAACAGAAGAGATTCAGATTTCTCAGAGTTGGGAAAGAAAAGAAGAGCGAAAAATTAGAGCTTGTGCATACAGATGTATGGGGACCTGCTCAGGTATAATCTCTCGGTGGCTCTTGTTATTATGTTGTTTTTATTGATGATGAAACTAGAAATTCTTGGATCTATTGTATTCAGAATAAATCTGATGTATTTGATATTTTCAAGAAATGGAAAGCTTTGGTTGAGATTGAGACAGGAAAGAAGTTGAAGTGTCTCAAATCAGAAAATGGAGGTGAATATTGCAGCAAAGAGTTTGATAGGTACTGTTTAGAGCATGGAATTCGTAGAGAGAATATAGTTCCAGGAACACCACAAGAAAATGGTGTGTCAGAAAGAATGAATAGAAAATACATGGAGCGTGCAAGGTGCATGAGATTGCATGTAGGATTGCCTTTATAATTTTGGGCAGATGTTGTAGATCCCACTGTTTATCTAATAAACAGAGGGCCTTCAAGTTCCTTGGATGGTGGTATTCCAGAGGAAGCATGGACAGGTAAAAAGGTAAAATACTCTTTTTTAAAGCCTCTTGGCTGTGAGGCCTTTTTCCATATTAATAAAGAAAATAGAACAAAGCTTGAGGCAAAATCAAATAAATGTACCTTTATTGGATATGGTGTTAATGATTTTGGTTATCACTTATATTATTATTAAAATCACAAAATCATTAGGAGTAGAGATGTAATATTCAATGAAAAGGTATTGTATAAGAATCAATTTTTGGAAAAGAAACAAGAAAAGGAAAATAAAGAATACACAGTTCTTGATGAGATCACAGAAAAAGTAAAGGTGCTTGAAAATAATAATAATCAACAGCCATAGCAACAACCACCTCAAACATCTTAAAGTGGTGTTAGAAGATCTACTAGGATAAGTAGACCCCATGAATGATACTCTCCTTCATTATATTATTTATTGTTGATTGATTCTGGTGAACCTGAATGTTATGAAGAAGCAATGCAGGTTGAAAAGAAACTAGGAAGAAGTGGGAGCTAGCCATGGAAGAAGAGATGGAATCCTTAATGCATAACCAGACTTGGGACTTAGTCAGGTTTCCTGCAGGTAAAACTACATTGCAGAATAAATGGGTTTACAGGCTGAAGGAAGAATATGGAGGAAAACAGAGGTACAAGCCTAGACTTGTGGTGAAGGGGTTTGTACAGAAGAAAAGTATTTATTTTGATGAAATATTTTATCCTGTTGTTAAGATGACTTCAATTAGAACTATTTTAAGTCTTGTAGCAGCAGAAGATTTACATCTTGAACAGTTAGATGTAAAGACAACATTTCTCCATGGAGATTTGGAGGAAGAGATCTATATGGAGCAACGAAAAGGATATGAGGTGAAAGGGAAAGAAAAATAGTGTGCAGTTAAAGAAGAGCTTGTATGGCTTAAAACAGGCTCCAAGGCAGTGGTATCTAAAATTTGACAGGTTTATTTCTGAACAAGGTTATACTAGATGTCACTCTGATCATTGTGTTTATCTGAAAAAAGAAAAATGATGGCAGCTATATTATATTGTTATTGTATGTAGATGAAATGCTTGTTGCAGGGTCTAACATGCAGGAAATAAATGTGCTCTAAAGAAAATTGGCAAATTCATTTGCAATGAAGGATTTGGGAGCTGCAAAACAAATTCATGGTATGAGAATAAGTAGAGACAGGAAAAATCGCAAATTAACACTATCTCAGAATTAGTACATACAAAAGGTGTTGAAAAGATTTAATATGCAGAATGAAAAACTAGTTAGTACACCTTTTGCTAGCCATTTCAAACTTAGTAAGGAGATTTGCCCCAAGACCCAAGAAGAAATGAACTATATGTCTAAAGTTCCATATACATCAACAGTTGGAAGCTTAATTTATGCAATGGTCTGCACAATGCCTGATATTGCACATGCTGTGGGAGTTGTAAGTAGGTACATGAAAAATACAATAAAAGAAAATTGGATGGCCATGAAATGGATTCTCAGATATTTTAGAGGTACAAAAAATCAAGCATTATGCTTTAGTGGTTCAAACATTGCTCTACAGGGATATGTTGATGCAGATATGGCATGTGGCAAAGATAACAGGAGGAGCACTACAGGATATGTATTTACTGTAGGTAGAACAACTGTCAGTTGGGTTTCAAAAATCCAAAGTGTTGTTGCACTTTCAACAACAGAAGAAAAGTATGTTGCTGCTACAGAGGCTAGTAAAGAAATGATTTGGTTACAAAGGTTTATGGATGAATTGGGTAAGAATCATGATATGGGCACATTATATAGTGATAGCCAAAGTGCCATTCATCTCGCAAAGAACTCAACATTTCATTCAAAGGCTAAACACATACAGCTCAAGTACCATTTCATTTGGTCAGTATTGGAAGATGGACAGTTGAAGCTGGAAAAGATATACACTAGCCAGAATCCTGCAGATATGATAACAAAAGTTGTAACCAGGGAGAAACTGAGAATATGCTCAGTTTCAATTGGTCTTCAAGGATGAAGATAAAGATGAGAAACAACTAGGTCCAAATAGGAGTCATTATCCAGAAAATGAAGCAGCGATGGAGTTTCTACAATCAGTCTCCAAGTGGAAGATTGTTGGGTGTGGAGCCTGATTTTCATCCTACTTCAGAGATCCTTGTTTTAGTCAGATGTATACCCTAGGAAAACCGTACACCCTTGTAGTGGGGGGGTGTGGTGGGGACTTGTCCCCCCCATGGGGTTCGGGGGGGCTGACCCCCGGCTGGGGGTCCGGGGGCCAGCGGTCCCTCAGCGGGAGTTTTGGGGGCAGCGCCCCTGAAGCTAAAAACAGATGTAAAATTGCCTTGTAAAGGTATAGTAATTTCTAGTCAATCTGGGCCGTTCATTAGGCAGATGATCTGATGGTAGAAGTTATGTTTAGTTTAGGGTTTTTTTTCCCTAGAAGGAAACCCCTTGCTTTGTATGAAGGTATTGTATTGCAACTGTGTATTATATGAGTATTCTTAGAGCGAGAAACAGGCAGGGAGACTGTGAGAGAGAACAGAGGATATTATAGTGGATCTGCTTTAGGTTTTTTCTCTTCATTTTGCTAGATAATAGAAAGGAAGGACTGGCTATTTGGGGTGGACGTAGCCCAAACTGGGTGAACCACGTATATCTGTGTCTCTCTAGTTTTATGTGTTTTGTGTGCTTGTGTTTTCCGCATATTTTATGTGTTGCATTTCTCTGTAATATATAATTTTCTAACAAATTAATGCAACAAGAGATACATCAAAGTCAACTAACAAATATGATGAACAACCACCAAGGACCAAGTCAACCCTCCATAAATCTAATCAAAGAAGCTTTGTAACAAGGTCATGAAACGTCCTCCAATCCTACCTTAGAACTCGCATTATGCCACTAAGATCAACCTATGCATGCAAATTATATCCAAGAGATATATCATAGAGATAGGGTCTTAAAAAGGGATGAAAAGAGTCCTTCAATTATGCCTCAGAATGCACACTTATCCATAGAGATATACCTCAGAGATGTTGTATCCAAAGGGGCAGAAACACCACAAAATATATGCCTCATATCTACAAACTTAAACCAAGAATCCTTCACACTATATCACATAATGATGCCACAAATGTTATTCCTTAGAGTTGCACAACATGCCATAGAAATATCGCATTGTTAAACAAATATATACCTCAAGAAATTGTCCCGAACTTGACCTTCCTTAGTCACTAGAGCGACGACTATAAAAATGATCTTTCTCCTCCTATTTTCATCCTTCCAATACTCCTTGCTACTTTGATTGAAAAAATCTAGATGTGTGATTCGAAGTGCGTCTTGGAGGAGAGCGAATAGGCTCTATTTATAATGATTCATCCATGGGAAAGGTTGTGTCTTTTGGGTAGGCTGACTTGATCTTGGAGGGGCCGAATTGGTCACTTGTGGAGGTAAAATACAAACTCAAAGTTTCATTTTTCCCACTCTTGATGAGCCTTATAATTTTTTTTTTTAAATACAAAATAAATTTCCTCCCTTTTCTTGCAAGCATTAATAACATGCCTCAAACAAATTTTCTTTTACAAATATAATTTCTAATTGAAGATACAAATGAAGATATTATGAAGAACAACCATAGCTACAAAATTTAACAACTTGGAAATACAAATATATTATTTCATCTTATTCTTCACACTCTTCTTTATATCTCTATTGGGCTACTCAAGCCTCTTATTTATACAATGAGTGGGGAGCAACCTCCTTAAGAGGAGGACTGCATTTCCCTCCAACAAGTCCTAGAAAATGGGAGCTTGATCCTAGTCCACCTCAAAACCATAAGAAGGGGCATTAAATGCCCTAAACTATTCGAGTTGAGGCTCTCCTATAGTAAGGAACAAGTACCAAGAATATCTCTAGTGCCATATTTCTTAAAATATTTGCAAAATCTCTTCAATTCCTACATAATAAACATGTTAATGCACATAAAATATGAAAAACCTCATTGACTCTTCTAAGAACCAATTAAGCTAGGCAAATGTATCATTAAGTGCAAAATGTGGGTTAAATATAGTTTGAATGTGCTCAAGAGTGGATTGATGGGCATTATAATTTACCTAGTTTAGAGGCCCATCATTTTATTGAAATGTTTATAAAAATTTAATTATACTTTATGTTTTATTTCCCTTTAAATATAAATTTCATTAAATAATTGTAAAGAAGCAAAATCTATCATTTCTTGCATTGTAAAACCTTATTTCTAGGGATGGCATTATCAATATGTTGCCCTATCATGCATTCTTAAACCATAAAATATCCATTACAAAACTTAAGCATTGCATATATAATTTATAGTCATTATCCTTTATTGATTTATCATTGTAAGATTATTTCTTCTCATTGTTATATGACATAACATGCCAAATCATCGAAAATATATCAAACCCTAACTTATAACAATTCCCTAATTGGTCTAAGGATATATTTTTTGTACTTTGATAAATATTATCTTAGGCCTCTAGGCTTTGCAAGTAACTTATCCCCATTATTATACCTTATCAATCACATTTAACCCTTCTTATTGAATATCCTTAGATGATGTATATATTGTAAAGCCTCCCTTGTGGTTCAAATACTACTAGATAGTTGGATAATGGATACTAAGGTTAAAAAGGTGCTTGATATCTTGTTTCCATGAGGTCTAGATCTACCCAATTATTCTTTTCATTAAGCCTAATATATTTTACGGTAACATTTTTGGCACTGTTGTTGAGGAGGAGTTGAGTCCACCTTTTCATGATCTAAAATATATGCTTGAATAACTGTTGATGATAATATCCCAAAACGTAAGTTAGAATTTCTCATCTAGTGACTCCATTGGAAGAATAAATCCCTAATTATTCATTGATATTTAAATATCCCATTCTTGTATGGTGAGTCATGCATTGTTTAAGGCATTTAAGTTCATTCTGATGACTCCCCAATTGATTTTTATGTTGAATTCAAAAAATGGATCTTTGAGATTTTCTCGAAATGTACTTATATATGGATGTTAAGGATATTTTTAGATATCCTAATCATTATGGTACAAATTGTATGAAATTTTTTCCAAATTTTGACGGTGATCCTTCTTTAGCCATTAATAATGTGGTGAAATTCCTTAAATACACTTTAGATATTAATATAATGCACATGGATGTTCTCATGAGGTTGTTCATTAATTCTATTGGAAAAAGATAAAAGTGAATATGTTAAAGATTCTTGTGAACCAAGAAGCATACATTTTATCAAGGTGTTTATTGAATAGTTTCTTGAGTATTGGGGGTCAATGTTTCAAAGTTAAGAAGACACCCTTCAAGACCTGGTCCAGGATCTTTGATAGGAAAGTGTATTAGACCCATTTTAAGATGTAGGAGTTTAAAATTAGAAAGAAGAAGAGATAATTATTTATCAACAATAGAAACATGTTTAATATGATCCTAAGAAAAATCATGGCCTTAATGAGGGTTTTACCTATGATGAAGATCATGATCCAAGTAAATATCTTGGTAGTGATGAAGAGTATCTCGTTGAAGATGATGAATTTTCACATAAAGATGAGGTAAGATCTATTCTTTCCATGGCTATTAAGTTTGATGATACATATTTTGAAACCCTTGAAAAGGAATATTCCATTAATCCTTTAAAGCATAACATTGCTGATTTCGTACACATGGAAGAGGAAAGTGAGATTTGAATTGTTATAATTTTGATGAGAAACAAATTTATAATACTGGTATTGATGCTAGTGATGATATTTCCTAGACTTTCATATTAAATGATGATTTGAAAGATATGATTACCAATTTTTTTAAGCTATCTTTGCTTTCTTCTGATATCATTCTTCGAGCATATTCATATTTTATGGATTATCAATGTGATGAGTTGAATTTGGTTACCCATTTTGAATTTAATTTTTGTGACCAATAACCTATTTGTTGTGATCATGTCATTTAATCATATTTTATTTCATGCCACCCTTAGCATGTCCCTAGTAACATGACAGAAAGTTGTATCTTTTAAATATATATTGGGAAAAAAACATTTAAAATTGATCATTGATTACTTTATCTTCTGGTTGAAAGAGAGGATCCAACATTATGGGAATTTTTTTCTTGTTCCTTTTTAGCCTTAATATATTCAGGAAAGGATGAGCCATGGTTGAATTATTACAATTTTCACACTACTCACCCTTGTTGTTTTCATTCGATCTTTGATTATTATGAGATAATAGCTAACGATTGTGATATATCCTTGTTCTATCTCATAATTAAGAATAAAGATAAAAGGAATGGTATTGAAATGATAACATGTTGGCTTCATTAGTTGTATGACTATAATTAGTTTATGTACTACATGTTAGCATTGATTAGAATAGGAATTTGTGTTTTTAATTTTTGTGTGTGCATCCTTCATGCTGATTCACTTGCATGATAGTCATATATTATGTTTTATTTTAGCTAATATTTTATTTTAATATTATTTTTATCGTATATAACAAGGGAGAAGATCAAAACCATACTCAATACTATCAAAAATTTATTATGGGTGTAATAGGTAATATTTCTATGAGAACTAGGGACTAATGGTATTCTCATGCACTCCTCATTCAAGCACATGGATCATGCACTTTATGGGGAGTACATGTCCCCAAGTTGGATCTAGATATTACCCACCAAAAGTGGGTAACCCATAGGAACACACTTTTCTCTTCATTTGAAAACTAGATAGATAGTACTCCCATGATGGTAAACAAATAACATTATACTAGAGTTCTCCACCCATTGCTACAGTTAGATCTCTCCCATCTGGCATTATTATTGAAAGAAGGTGGGTCATCTCTCATTAGGTACTCTAATATTTCTTTCAATCATGTGCTTTCACATAATATTATGGGCATATTGATATGGATCATGTGGTAAACTATATGATTGACCAACCTCAATTGCATACTTGTTCCCACACTTCACTTGGGAGGATAGCCTTTGACTCTAGTTTAGTGGGACCTCCTATGAGGCCTTAGGGTTTATGAAGGGAACTATCAGGGAGGAATTGATTGATGTGGCATGTGCAAGGTAATCCATAATTTCCACTTTCCACTTCTTCCCATTATCTATATCCATTATTTGGTAGTTATTGGTCACTCGGATTATTACTCTATATTGACAACCTTGAGTTAGGGACACAAAACTTAGCCCTAGAGGTTGACGTAGTTGAAAGAAAGTTAAAAGCATATAAAACCACAATGAAAGAAAATGTAAAATGAAAAATATGGTTGGGAAAATATTTAGCACATTGGAAAAATTGTATAATGAGCTCTACCAACCTCATAAGCCATCACCCAATTTCTAAATCATTCAATAATTCATAAAAATAAATTAAATATTGAATTTCCCAACCCCGATGAGTGAGAAAATGCTACATCTTCAAGGTGTATTAGAAAAGCATAAAGAAATATTGAGATCATAAGCTATGTGAAAAATAAGAGTAAATAATTAAGCTATGTGAGAGGTGCAAAAATCATGTTGAGGAAAGGGGTGAATCATGCCACCATGTTTGTTCCCTCAGATCATTATACTCAGGATGTTGGACCCCATCACTTGGTCTCATGGTTGTGGCATATTCCTTGAAGTTTCTCCCACTCCACGATCACTATTTCACACACAATTATGGATTGATATGATGGTGTAGGAAATATCACTCCCCTTGGGGGATGGAAGAACCTAATAGGTTTGTTGAACTAATAATCCTTAGCATAAGTGTGGTAACTTGTTTAAAGTTATTGATCTAGTTATACATTTGAAGGTGATTTTTCTTTGAATTTTTGTTGTGCCCATAACATTAGATATGGTTCACTATGACACTTTAATGGTTTCATGTACCTAATGAAGTTTTTCTTACTTGATATTAAGAGGTTCTGTTGAGGTGGTTTCACATTGCTACAAATATTCCTTGAGGGATAACTTCATTCATTCAACACCTTCTAGTGGGGACTTTTCCCCTTTTTGATAGTAAACCAACATTCTGACCCCAAATTTGGCCCTCTAGAGATAAGTGTTACGCCTTGAGTAACTTCCAAATGATATTAGACTTGCTGAGGAGCCTTTGTATGTTGAGACACTAAGCTTGAAATCTTGGGAGTTAGAATATTTGATGATGTGCCCAAATGGACTCACAACGCTCTCAGGATGGATTTGACCTTTTTTGATGGAAACTAACTTGTTATGAAGCCTAGATGAATATTGTGTTGATCAACGGTTGTCATTGATGTCAACCCAAGCAGCACCAAGGGCTAACCCAATATTGCATGGGAATTTTGACGTACCAAATTAATATATTCTGGGTCAATAATTATTTTGATAGTTTCTACTTGTCGAGATGTTTCCGTTGATATATGGCACGCCATGTAATTCTTCATGGTTTGAGAGATATTCATGTTTGAAGTTTGTACCCCAAGTTAGTGGGCTAAAACCCCATGGGGTTGGGGCATGGGTCATTGAAAAGTCATAATTAATATTTTTTAAGATCCTGAAATCCATCCCACATTCACTTGTTGAACATCCTCTCAACTTAAGCATTTATATAAATTGTGATCCTCATTTCCTCCTTATGCAAGGGATTTCGCCATCTGAAACGGGTCATCGTGGAATTTTAACTCTAAATTTTTTTATACAAAGGTTCAAAAGTTGAAATTTTTATGAGGCAAAGCTGAACTCCTGATGAAGCTACTATAAAAATTTTAGATCAAGGTGTGAAATATTTTTGGAGATATGATCTGTGGAAGTCAAGGTTTTTGCAGGCTCCTGAAATTCATCTCAAAGAAGTGACCGTGGTAAAATCGTCATAACTCTCTCTTTGAGTATCAGATTGGAATTTTATAACAAGTGACAGATAATGCACAGACTATAGTTTTTTCTCTATAAATTTCAGAGCCAAATGAAGAAACAGTGACACGTGGCACGCCGTACAAGTTCACTTTGCTGAAATAGTCCATAATTAGGGCATTGTGAGAGATTGGGTATAAATCTCTCTTGAAGAATCCAAATTGGATCAGACCTATGGCATTAGAAATATGACTCAAAGGAATACTACAGGACCGAAAATCAGATATTGAGGATCTGAAATAATAGAGATACACCGGATTCAATATCGATCTCCTAGAAGGCAAGAAAAAGCTAGATCATGTGTTGTCAAGGGTTGCAAATAACCATAATTTCTATGGTAGCAAAGCAAAGCAAGGTGCAGCAGAAGGTAGCATGACAAGAGCAGCAACCAAGGTGCATAATAGTAGCAAGAATTTCATCATATGAAGTCTTCAAGTGGGCAGCACTGCATACAATTATTGTAAAGGTGTCATTGTACTAAGTCATTGTAAATACATTATTGTAAAAATTGTACTAGTGTCTATCTACCAAGGGTTGAAGAGGTAGTGTTGGGAGGTCTAGGATCATCATTAGGTGGTTGTGTCAAAGTTGGGGTTATCGTCTATTATATCTTCTTCTTCTACATCATTCTATATCATTGTAAAGTGGACCATTTTCCCTAGTACAAGAGTCCATTCTTCTTTATTCTTCTATAGGGTGGTAGGGTGGTGCTAGGGTGAGTTGTAGCTCATTGGGTGTCGGGGCATCCGTTCAGTTGACTATTGAATAATACTGGGCATTGGAGCATCCATCCATTGGGAGCTAGAGAAGAATGCTTTTCTAGATTCTAGGAAGTTGGAGCTTTATTTTCAATTGAAGTTGAATATTAAAGAATTATTAGAAAAGCATTAGGTGGTTTTTTTCCTGGAGTGGGTTTCCACCTCAAAAACTGTGTGCATTTGTGTTCCTCTTGTTTGCTGCTATCATTTTACAAAAACTGATAATAATTGAAGATTAACTAATGCTCTAATTGAAAGGAATCCTGATTCACCCCCCTCCTCTTAGTATTTCCAACAATTGGTATTAAATAGTTCCTTCAATAGCAGTTTCTTAACAGTTGCAGAAGGAGGTCATAGAGCACACAAAGAATGGTGTACCTCTATTCAATGAAAATAATTACACTTGCAGAAAGGAAAAATGAGATGTAGCGTAGTTAAAGTATGGGACATTGTTCAAAATGGATTTACATCAACCACAGATGAACAAGGTAAGAATAATTTGGTAAATGATGCAAAAGCAAATAATATTATTATCATTGGACTTATTGAATCTGCTTATCATAAGGTGTTGGGTTGTAAAACCGCCAAAAATGTATGGGACAATCTTGAGAATATATATGCAGGTGACTCAAATGTCAAAGAAGCAAAGCTTCAAATCTATAGAGAAAAATTTGAGCAACTCAGAATGAAAGAAGATTGCAACATTGTTACATACTTCCAATATGTTGATGAAATAACCAATACTATGGAAGGATTGGGAGAGCCACTTGACGAGAATACTCTTATACAGAAGATTCTTAGAACGTTACCAGGGAGATTCAACATAAAGGTATCAGTCTTAGAATACAGTGCAAATATGGACAAACTCAGCAAGGAAGAATTACATGGAGTTCTCATAGCATATGAAATGAGACTTGATGAAGAAAAGGGTACTTCAAATATAGAAACTATGTTCGTTGCATCTAAGCAAAACAATAAGGACAAACAACCTTCAATTGAAATGACATGCACCTGCAAGTGTGAAGAAAAGGGAGATGATGGAGAAGGTATTTCATATGAAGAATATGCTTACTTTACGAGAAAACTAAAATCTGGTAAGGGAAAATTCAAAGGTAAACTTCCATTGATATGTTTTGGTTGTGGTGAGGTTGGGAATTACGTAGCAAAATGTCCAAGCAAAAGTGATGGAAACTCAAAAGGAAAGAAAGGCTTTAAGAAATTCAACAAGCAAGGAAAAAAGAAAGGATCCAAGAGGAACTTTCTCTCTAAAGAATATAGCTCATCATCCGATGAAGAAAGTGACAGCAAAGAAGAAGCCAATGAGAAAGTATTTTTTATGGCCAATCACAATAAACAAGAAGTATCAAACAATGAACAAGAAGGGTTGACCATAGAATAATTTTATGGGGAGGCAATCAAGCTTATAAAAGAGCTCGATGATGAGAAGATCCATTCCAATACTCTTGAAGAACAAGTTCAAGGTCTCAAAATTGAGGTTGAAGAACACAAATGTATTGAAGAGTCACTTCAAAAGAAGTTGGAAGAAAGCAACCAAGAAAGGGAAGCATTAGAATTCGAATTAGTCTCGTTGCGTAAGGAAGTGAAGAAGGGAAAAAATGTCCAAAAATATTCCAATAGCTCAAGGGCATTGGACGAAATCATCAAAAATCAGTGATCTTACAAAGAAAGAAATGGCCTTGGTTACAAAGAAGACGAAGCAAGACCTTCTACAACAAAATACAATGAACCTATGAGATCTGGCATACATGTAGACTTCATTGGAAAAGATTCGCAAGCACATCCTTGGAAGACGATTCCTCGACGAATATTTTCATACAGGTACCAACATATTTTTCATGGCTATTGTTATTCATGTGGAAAATTTGGTCATAAAGCTGTAGAATGTCGCACGTACCCTAGGAACCAATACAATTCCAAGAGATTATTCAAATATGAACCTCCCAGGGCTCAATGAAACATCAATATATTTGAAGATTTAAGAAATAATATGGAATATTACAAATGTCAAAACTTTGGACACATAGATAGAGACTGTAGACTTGAAAATCCTCCAAGATAATCTTCGAAGCGACAGAATGAACGAACATGGAAGAAGAAGAAGACTGATAATTGTGCTCTCGCTCTCAAGGCTCAAAAAAATAAAGATGTGTGGTATGTTGACAGCAGTTGCTCAACGCATATGATCGGAGATAGAAGAAAATTTGTATCTCTGAAGGAGAAGAAGGATGGAACCATATCCTTTGGAAATGATGGATCTTCAAATGTTATAGGATCAGGTACCATCACTCTCGGAAGCAAAGATGTAATAGAAAATAATGTTCTATTGGTTGAAAACATGAATCACAATCTGCTCAGTGTTGGACAAATGTGTGATCAAGGACACACAATGCTATTCAACTCCATAAAATGTGAAATCAGGAAAGGCAGGTATGGTAAAATTGTGGCTACAGCAAGTCGAGCTCCAAACGACATATATGTTCTGGATGACGAAACTAAAGCATGTCTACTAGCTAAATAAGATGAAAGATGGTTATGGCATAAACGAATGGGTCACATAAAATTTGACAATCTTGTCAGGATAAGCAAAAAGGAAGCAGTACGAGAAATGCCGAAAATCTCAAAACCTTCCAACACAATATGTGAGGCATGTCGGCATGCAAGCAAACAAAAGTCCAATTTAAAACAAAATAACACTTTGCATCACATCCATTGGAATTGATACATACTGATCTATGTGGTCTTGTGAGAACAAAAGGCTTAGACAGAGAATTATATTTCATGTTAATGATAGATGACTATACCAGGATGACAGCCGTCAGTTTCCTAAAGAAAAAATCTGAAGCATTTGAGTGCTTCAAGATCTACAAGGATTTGGTTGAAAATGAAACTGATTTGAAAATAAAGTGTTTAATATCAGATAATGGTGGAGAATTCACTGAATCCAAATTATTTCAGCAATACTATGATGAAAATGGAATAAAAAGGCAATTTTCAACAGCACGAACACCTCAGCAAAATGGAGTTGCTGAAAGAAAGAATAGAACCGTACAGGAAATGGGTTGAACAATGTTGAAGGATTCAAAATTGGATGAAAAATTATGGGTTCAAGCAATTGATACGACAGTCTTCATTATCAACCGAAGTCTTCTCATAAATAATTGCAACAATACTCCATATGAATTATGGAAAGGAAAACCAACTAATGCAAAATATTTCAGAATCTTCAGAAGCAAATGTTATATCAAAAGAGAAGATCAAAATTTGAGTAAGTTTGAATCACGTGTTGATGAAGGTATCTTTTTTGGTTACTCGCGAAAAATAAAGGCCTATAAATGTTATAATCTAAGATGAAAACAGATAGTGGAGAGCATAAATGTTACATTTGACGAAGATGGTGTTCTAGTGAGTAATGATGAGGATCTAGAATCTTTGAAACTTGAGATAGAGGCTAAAAAAGACACAGATAAAATTGTAGAACAAGAAGCAACTATCAACGAGGAAGAAGTAAAAAATGATAATCAAGATATACTAGAACAACAACAAGAAGCTCCTCCAAGGAGAACAAAAGAGTGGATTCAAAAGAACCATCCATCAAATCAAATCATTGGTGACATAAATGAAGGTCGACAGCTTTGTTCATCACAACAAGCTCATGTTGCTTTTCTAGCAACCTTTGAGCCTAGTAGTTTTGAGGAAGCTAGCCAAAATGAACATTGGGTACCAGCTATGAATGAAGAATTGAATCAAATTGAGAAGAATAACACATGGGAATTAGTTCCATGACCAAAAGATAAAAATGTCATTGGGACTAAATGGGTGATCAGGAACAAATTGAATGAAGATGGACATGTTACCAGAAACAAAGAAAGATTGATTTGCAAAGGCTATCCACAAGTGGAAGGAATTGATTTCGATGAAACATTTCCACCAGTTGCCAGAATGGAAGCCATCAAAATATTTCTCGGCTATGCATGTTAAAAAAAAAATCAAAGTCTACAAATGGATATTAAGTCAGCATTTATGAATGGAGAATTAGAAGAAGTTTACATCGAACAACTTGAAGGTTTTCTACTATCAGAAAAATAAGACTATGTTTGCAAGTTAAAGAAGGCTCTATATGGTCTCAAAGCGAAACTGAGGCAGCAGTGTGTAAAATGTTCGGTGGATGTCTACATCAACAAGGGTTCAAGAAAGTTACTGTTGATAGCAATCTTTATGTACAAATAGATAAAGATAATTTAACAATCGTTGAGGTATATGTGGATGATATAATATTTGGTAGCAATGATGATCGACTAAGTAAGAACTTTTCTACAAAGATGAAAAGTGAGATTGAGATGTCTTTACTTGGTGAGTTGACATACTTCTTAGGGCTTCAAATATCTCAGCAAGAGAAAGGAATATTTATATGTCAAGCCAAGTACATCAAGGAAATGCTCAAGAAATTCAAAATAGAATATTGCAAACCTGTCCTTACTCCGATGGTAACAGGTTGCAAATTGAGCATAGATGACTCATCTAAGTATGTGGATCAGAGGTTGTACAGATATATTATTGGTAGTCTTCTATATGTAACAACCTCTCGGCCAAATGTTATGCAAGTAGTTGGACAAGTAGCAAGATTCCAAGCAGCACCAAAAGAATCACATATTATTTCCATCAAAAGAATTCTTCGATATCTAAAGGGCACAGAAGAATATGGCTTGTGGTATCCCAAGGGTAACAATCTCATTATTCAAGCCTTTACAGATGCAGATTGGGCAGGAAGCGTTGATGATCATAAGAGTACTAGTGGAGCAACATTCTATCTAGGTGGTTGTCTCGTATCATGGTTGAGAAAAAATAAAACTTCAATCTCGCTATCTACAGCGGAAGCAGAATACATTGCAGCAACATCATGTTGTACTCAAGTCCTTTGGATGAAAAAAAATTTGCAAGATCTTCAAGTACAATTCAGTGAGCCTATTTCCATACTCGGTGACAACACTAGTGCCATCAACATCTCCAAGAATCTTGTCACGCATTAAAAAAAAAAAAAAAAACACATTCTGATTAAATATCATTTTGTTAGAGAATAAGTTGCTGAAAAGAATATCAAACTTGAGTATGTTTGTACAAAAGAACAAATTATTGATATCTTCACTAAACCTTTACCTTGTGAAGCATTTGAATATCTTCGTCAAAAGCTTGGGATTCTCCCAAGTTCTCATTAGATTACAGGTCTGCAGGATGGTTGTGTGTCAGCGGGAGTGGAAGTGTGTGTGCATATGTTAATGAGATGGTTGTATTTTAGAGGTTACCCTTTTCCGTGGTGTCAGTATTCTAGGAGAGAATGTTTGTAAGAAAGTGTCATGATCGTAAGGGAGTACTCATGTTGCCATCGTACCAAAGGGGGAGATTGTTTTATCGGTGGTTTTAAGCCCAGTGTCAACCCCAAGTAGCACAGGAGCCTTCTTAATGTTACTTAGGACTTTTGACCTACCAAATTAATATATTCTGGGTCAATAATGCTTTTGATGGTTTCTACTTGTCTAGATGTTTCCATTGATATATGGCACACCATGTATTTCTTGACGATTTGACAGATATTCATGTTTGAAATTTGTACCCCCAGTTAGTGGGCTAAAACCCCATGGGGTTGGGGCATGGGTCTCTGAAAAGTCATAATTAATATTTTTTAAGCTCCTAAAATCCCTCCCACGTTCACTTGTTGAAGCCCCTCTCAACTTAAGCATTTATATAAATTGTGATCCTCATTTCCTCCTTATGCAAGGGATTTTTCCATCTGAAACAGGTCATCGTGGAATTTTCGCTCTAGCGTTTTTTATATGAAGGTTTAGAAGCTGAAATTTGTATGAGGCGAAGCCGAAATCCTGAGGAAGCTGCTGTAAAATTTTTAGATCAAGGTGCGTAATATTTTTGGAGATATGATATATGGAAGTTAGGGTTTTTGCAGGCTCCTGAAATTCATCTCAAAGAAGTGACTGTGGTAAAATCGTCATAACTCTCTCTAAGTATTGGATTGGAATTCCGTAAAAAGTAACAGATAGTGAACAGACTGTAGTTTTCTCTCTATAAATTTCAGAGTCGAATGAAGAAACAGTGACACGTGGTACGTCGTACAAGTTCGCTCTGCTGAAACAGTCTATAATTAGGGCATTTTGAGAGATTGGGTATAACTCTCTCTTGAAGAATCCAAATTGGATCAGACTTGTGGCATTGGAAAGATGACTCAGAGGAATAATACAAGACTAAGAATCATATATTGAGGATCTGAAATAACAGAGATACACCAGATTCAATATCGAGCTCCTATAAGGCAAGAAAAAGCTAGATCATGTGTTTTCAAGGGTTGCAAAGGACCAGATTTTCTATGGCAGCAAAGCAAAGCAAGGTGCAACAGAAGGTAGCACGAAAAGAGAAGCAAATAAGGTGCATAAAAACAACAATAAGTTCATCATAGGAAGTCTTCAAGTGGGTAGCACTCCATACAATCATTGTAAAGGTATCATTGTACTAAGTCATTGTAAATACATTATTGTAAAAATCGTACTAGTGTCTATCTACCAAGGGTTGAAGAGGCAGTGTTGGGAGGTCTAGGATCAGCATTAGGTGGTTGTGTCAAATTTGGGGTTATGTTCTAGTATATCTTCTTCTTCTACATCATTCTATATCATTGTAAAGTGGACCATTTTCCCTAGTACGGGAGTCCATTCTTCTTTTATTCTTCTATAGGGTGGTAGGGTGGTGCTAGGGTGAGTTGTAGCTCATTGGGTGTTGGGGAATTTGTTCAGTTGAATATTGAAGAATCTTGGGCGTTGGAGCATCCATCCAGTGGGAGATATAGAAGAATGCTTTTCTAGATTCTAGGAAGTTGGAGCTTTATTTTCAATTGGAGTTGAATATTAAAGAATTATTAGAAAAGAATTAGGTGGTTTTTGTCCCGAAGTGGGTTCCCACCTTAAAAACTGTGTGCGTTTGTGTTCTTCTTGTTTGCTGCTATCATTGTACAAAAACTGATAATAATTGAAGATTAACTAATTCTCTAATTGAAAGGAATACTGATTCACCCCCCCCCCCCCCCTCTCAGTATTTCCAACATATTGTTATCACGAAGATGACTTGGGAGGGCTAGCATATCCCTCTTTGATTCCAATACTTTCCCTTAGAGGTGCCATGTCACTCCCACATGCATGAAAGGGTGATTTAGTGCCTTTATTAGATTTCATCATGGTCAAGGAGGCACCTTTTGGAGACGTTTTGATGCACTTTGGGAATGTTTTGGAGTGAGGATAAATCTGAGATTGGACCCTTGCCTAAATTCCTTGATGGATTATTACCTATTTTAGAGTATGATGTCATGATGGAGACTATTTTTCTTCCACATGTGTTGGTTATTTTTGGAATTTTGTTATGTTTTAAGGAAAATTCAAGGAAAATTTGTGACCTTTGATCTAGTTGAACACTCAAATAATTTTTTTGGGGAATGTTTCTTGTAAAATTATCCAAATAAGTCTTGGTTACCCTCGTATAAAAATAATGGAACCTTATTCACTTATTCATCATCTTTCATAATTACACTTCTCTCTCTTTGGAAGTGTGCATTAGCTCTTGTCTTCTCCTCTACTTGGCTACAATTTCATTCTATGGTGTGAATTTCTCTTGGAGAAGAAATTTGTTTGAAGATGGTGTCTTGGGATTTATTGAAGAGATTCTTGTGGAAAATTTGTAAGTTTATTGCTCATCTTCTATATGTTACATGTTATCTTGTGAATTAGGGTTTCTACATGTGCCATGGTTAAAATTGCTATATTTTTCTAGAAACCTTGATTCCTTGTGCTATGCAAAATTTCTTTCCTTGAATCCTTCAAGATAATTCTGAGTTATGCATCTCCTGAATTTAAATCTCCCTATTATGGAAGCTTTTAGGACTTGTAAGAAGAAAATTTAGCCCTCTCACTCACTTCATTAGGGCCATCTCCATTGAATTTTCCCTAGGTAACTCCATTTCCAATTTATATTAAGGAATTATTCTAGGTGTTGGTGATCAATATCTCTACTTTAACTATTTTCCCTCTATTCTCTCCAAATTTTAGATATATAAGGTTAGGGTTAGGGTTTTTGAAATAATTTTAAAAATTTGATTTTACTTCATGTTTTAGTTCCCTTTCAATATGAGTTGCATGAAATAATTGTAGAAAAACAAAACCTAGCATTTATTACACTATAGAACCCTATTTCTAGTGCAAACATCATCAATATATTGCAATTTTATGCATGTTTTAGCAATAAAAATTACATCAAAAACCATAATCCTTGCATATCTAATTGATATTTTTGATCCTTTATTGATTTATCATTGTAAGGCTATTTCTTCTAGCTGTTATATGACATTGCATGTTATATCATTGAAAATATATCAAACTCTAGCTTATAAAAATTGTGTAGTTGTTGTAAGGATAAAGCGCTTGTACTTTGGTAAAGATTATATTGGTGTTGCGGGATTTGCCAGTACCTTATCCCAATTATTAGACCTTATACATCACCTTGAAATATCTTTATTGAATATCCATAGATTATCTATAAATAGGGAAGCCTCCTTTATGGTTGAAATACCACTAAATAGTTGGAGAAATGTTGCTGAGGTGATAGTGGTGGCTGATTTCTTGTTGCCATGAGGTGTAGATTTTCTTAGTAATAGGAATCATGGAATAAGAATAAGTATAAAAAAATGGTAGGGAAGTTATCCACAATATTATCTAAGTGGCAGGGATGAGTCCCTCAAGCAATACTTGGTAGTAATCACCCATGCGTGTAAAAGCCACATTTCCATCATTATGCCCATTATTCATCCATCTTGTGGATTTTCACTAGTATATGAGCATGAATGGTTTTAATCCATGATTTTTTTCTATTTCATCATTTTGAATGCTACAAAATTATTTTATAGAATGGGTAAGTGAGTGAAATTAACCCCTCAACCATGTAATTTTATAAGTTATTATAAAATTCCATAGTGGAAATGGCATACCAATTCTTCCTACTTGTCTCTAGTGAGTTTAGATATTAGAGGGGAATTGGTTGGAAAATCCCTCTTTATCATCTTGGGAAAATTTGGAGCTTGGGGGGAGAGTTGGTTGGGATGGTATACCAGTGTGAGGCCTAGTACCTATATGGTATGGAATGTGTGTCGATAGTTAGCTCATGGTGAGCATTTTCCCTTGTGGAGTTCAAATTTACTTAGCTTGGCAGTGACCCAATTTTGAGAGTTTTGGAGTAGAGTGGTCTATGGTTAGGTGGAATGTTAGGAGACTTTAACCAATTGTTGTTCAATTATAAGAAAATAATCTCAATCATGAATTTAAGTACCATATGTTTCTTTTATTATTGTGTACCCACTTTGTGTGTATTATGTGAATTACTTGTGTTTAATGCTAAATATATTATCTATAAATATTTGTGTGGGATAAGCATGATATTTCTGACCTCTTCTTGAATGCACTTGTATGGCTCTTAACAGAAATAATATTTCTAAGGATCCTTGTAGGAATAGTTGTGCAATGGAGCAATTGAATTATGCACCTTTGGGGTGAAAGGACTTTGAGGAATTCTTGAATGTAGAACCTGGATAGGTTGGGGTAAATTCCTTGTTATGGTTTTTCCATGGAACTTAGGCCATGTCTATCTATAACGCCCCAAGAGTCCTTAGACTATAAAAAATTGTAGTATGTATAAGTACATATAAATGAACTAGTAGTTTTTCATAGTTTATAAAGACATAGTGTTCCCTCAGAAGTAAGACATATAGCTGACCATTATAATTGTAATAATAAGGATTTTCAATTTTGAGAGCTATAATGTATAAGAAACTTCCTCAACTAAGCCAATTTTGGGAATTTGGTTCCCAAAGCCTCCTTGTGAATGCATTCAAGAATATTTCCTAGTTACTGGTAGTGATTTGGATGCATTTATGGATAGGTGAGGGATTATGTATATTTAAAATTCCTATGTGTGTAATTTTATTCCTTATTAGAATTAGATATATTCCTTGGAAGAAGGATAAAAAAATTCTATCAAAAACCTATAATTTTAAAAAAATTCAAGAATGGAAGTTTTTATCTCCAACCCGAGGATATATGGGCCAGTGGGGCCATGATCATGGGCCTCGCTAAAATGATGTTTGTTATCATAAAATATAGTAGGATTAGTGCAAATCCTCACTAGGCAGGTCTAAACCTTGAGGCAATAAGATATTGTCCATGAATGTCACCTCAATAGCCTTTCCCCAGTTATTTAGTGGTATTTAAACCACAAGAGAGGCTTCCCTATATAAAGTACAAAAGGATATTACATAAGAAGAGTTAAAGGTGATGGATGAGGTCTAATAACTGAAATAGGGTATTAGTGGGGTATGTCAGGATAACATGCTCTTTACCAAATTACAAGCACTCCATCCCTTGGCCACTTAAGGAAATTAAAGGGACGTTATATGTTAGGGTTTGATTTATTTTCAATGATAGGGCATGCAATGCCATAAAATAACCATAATAAATAGTCTAACAATGATAAATCAACAAAATATCAAGAGTATCAATTAGATATGCAAGGTTAAGGGTTTGAAATTGAATTTTTATGGCTGAAACATGCATAACACAAGAATATAATAACGAAATCAGCCATATAAATAGGGGTTAACATGCCATAAATTATATACATTTATTTAATGTAATTAATACTTAGAGAGAAATAACACATCAAATTAAATTATTTTTTAGCAATATTTAAATAAACCCGAACCGTAACCCTAGATATCTAGAATTGAAGAGAGAAAAGAGAGAGAAAATCGTAAATGTAGAAGGATTTATCACCACTACCTAGAATAGTACCTTGATCTAAATGGGAAATAGAATTACCTAGGGAAAATTCAATTAGGAAGACCTTTTTGAAGAGGGTGATAGGACTGAGACTCTTCTTACAAATCCCAATAACTTCCTTAATAGGGATATTTTAAATTTAAGAGATGCACAACTTGGAGTACTTTTAAAGGATTCAAGGAAATTTTTTTTCCTAGAATAGAGGATCAATATTTATAGATAAATGTAGCAAAGTTAACAATGGTACATTTAAAAATCCTAATTTACATAATATAACATGCAAAATATGTAATATAAGCAATAAAGTTAAAAAATTTCCACAAGAATCTATTCAATCAATCCCAAGAAACCAACGTCAAGAAAAAATAAACCTCCAAGATTAATTCACACCATATAACTACAGTTTGTCCAAGTTGAAAAGAGACAAAGGCTAATGCACACTTCCAAAGGAGAGAGAAGAATGATGATGAATGATGATTCGAAAATAAGGCTTCCCTCTAGTTATATGATGATAATCAAGTCATATTTAATTATTTTTACAACAAAAACCCCTAAAAATATTTACCTAAGCATTCAACTGTTGCGTGTGGAGCCCGGTTATCTTCTTTATTTAGATGTATCACTGCATTGGACCCATGTTATTAATGGGGCGGGAATGTCGCCCAATGTTTGATCACTGTCAGGGGGGTCCAGGGGGGGCGATGACGATTTTATGAGCCCCCCTGGGTAGAGGTTCGGGGGTAGTGCCGCCAAAGCTAAAAAAATATGTAAAATGGCCTTGTAAAATATTGTAATTTCATAATAAATCTGGTCCATTCATTAGGAAGATGATATGATGGTAGAAGTTATGTTTAATTCGGGGTTTTTTCCTTAGAAGGAAACCTACCGGTTCACATTATGGTATTGTATTGAGGTTCTGTGTGGTATGTGTATTTTTTGAGCATGAAAGAGAAAGGGGAATTTTGTGAGAGAGTAGAGGATATTACAATGAATCTATTGTAGGTTGTGTCTCTTCATTTTGTTGGATAATATAAAGGAAGGACTGGTTGTTTCTCCATGGACGTAGCCCAAGTTGGGTGAACCACATATATATGTGTCTCTCTTGTTTTATATGTTTTCTATGTTTGCATTTCTGAATATGTTTTATGTGTCCCATTTCTCTGTAATATATAATTTTCTATCATCAACTAGGTGAAAGGTCATAATCAACCTTAAAATAGTTGTGAGACATAACATAATTCCATAAATATCCCACACGCATAGGAGAAAATGGTCTCCATTATGATATCATCCTCTAAAATATATAATTATTCTTCAAGGGACAAGAGGCAAGGGTACAAGAGTGCTCCTCACTCCAATAAACTCCCAAAATTCATGTGTACATCACAAAATGGTGCCTCCTCCACCATGACATCATCCAAGAGAGTCCCTTTGTCTCCCTTCTCAAGTATGTGGGAGTGACATGACACCTCTAAGGGAAAGTTTTGACATCAAAGCGGGATGTTCTATCCCTCCTAAGTCATATAAAAGGTAACCATCCTCATATGAGCTCTAAAACATGATATTGTCCATGAAAAAGGGTGAAGGTGAGCCAAGAAATGTCCTGGGATCAATTGGGCACATCCTCAAATAGTTCAATGCCCAAGAATTTATGCTCAACGTTTAAGCATCTCAAGGCTCTTCAAGGGGTGTAGAATTATGTGGAATAAACTTAAGTACCAATTCTCATCTTGAAAGGGACAATGTTGGGGCCACAAAGTATTATTTTCTCTTTGAGATGGGAAAGGAACCCATTGTAAAGTGATAAAGAAGAATAAATTTATCCCTTAAGGGATCCCTGCTATAGATGTGATATCACCTAAAAAAACACTCTCAATATCCAGTGAGATAAACTTCACCAGGGGCATAAAGACATTAAAGCATCATGGAAAACCATATTTAATATCCTGTGCACAATAGTACTTCATAGAAAAATCACTTTCATATGTCTAAGTAGACCATAATTTGTGAGCAAGTTACGTCACTTATACTAGGGATGGTTAGGTCATTAACATAAATAGGTGTTTCTAGTCCTTAATGGTAGTGACATGTCCCGAGTTAACCTATAAATACATAGGTGTGTGTGATAATAGTGGCCATGGAGTGGAAGAGAATTGAAGGAAAAAGCCACAACCATGAGACTAGATAATGGGGGTCCAACATCCTAAGTGCATAAGATATAAGGAGGGAGAAATCACGGTGGCATAAATTACTCCTTTCCTTGGCCTACTTCTTACACCTCTCTAATGTGCATTTTAATTTATGGTTTTCCTTCATTTGGTGCATTTATTAGGAGCCCAAGATTACTTTAATTTTCTCCAATACTCCTTTGAGATGTAGATATTTCTCGCTCATCAGATTTGGGACATTCAAGAGTTCATTTATATGATATTAAGCATTAAATGCTTTAAGGAACTAAGTGATGGCTAATGAGAGGGATACATCTCATGCTAGGATTTTTACCACATTAAATATTGTCCCATCTATATTTTACATTTTAAATTTTCTTTCATTGTGGATTTATATGTTTTTAAATTTATTTCAACTACATCAACCTTTGGGGCCATGTTTTTGGGCCTTGAATTAAGGATGTGGATATAAGGCGACAATCCCAATGACCAATGACTACCAAAAATAATAATGTAGATGGATAATTGGGAGAGATGAAAAGTGAGAAGTATGGATTCCCTTGGACACATTATATCAATCAACTCCTCCCCAATAGTTCCCTTCCTAAAACCCCAAGGCATCAAAAGAGGTCCCATTGGACTAGAGTCAAAGGATAACCTCCAAAGTGAAGAGTAGGAACATGAATACAATTGAGACTAGTCAATCATCCAATTTTCCCCATGATCCATATCAATATTCCCATAACATTAAATGAACACACAAGATTTCAAGAATGGTTATAATACCTACAGGGAGATGGCCCACCTTCCTTCAATAAGAACTTCTAGATGGGAGATAGATCTCACTAAATCAATAGGTAGAGACTTTAGCATTATGTAACGCATTGACCATCACAGGGTTGTTGGCTATCTAGCTAGGGAGAAAAAAATGTCTTATGGTTTGTTAGTGTCAGTATTTGCATCCTTCCACTAGTGATCACATAAACTCTTTCATGTCATGTTAAGGGTCCCATTTTGAAATTTTTGTCATCCCATTAGGTCACCATGAAAAAATTTGGTCATTGGAGGAAGCCCAAGGTCAAACCTCACTCTTTTCAAAAATTTCATTACTTGCTAAATGTACATCAGTCATGAGTTTTCATCATCATTTTAGTCTTTTCATCATGAATTTCATTTGGTCATAGTCTCCATTAGGTCTTAGGGTTTTCAAGGTCCATCAAATCACCATTTGCATACATAAAAGTCCAACAAGTAAGAGAGTGACAATAAACACATTTTATCATGAAAGTTTGATTTGTAAATTTAATTTCAATTCAATATGTAATTTTGTGTTTCTGAATATGTAATAAGTTCTCATGGTTCAAGGTAGCCACATACTCAAGGCTCCATCATCCAAATAATTCAAAGTTCCGAAAGTCATAGTGTTCCAAATCCACCAAAAGATCAAATTCAGAGGATCAAGATAAAAAAAAAGAAAAGGTAAATTGCAATGTTAAATTTGAGTTCAAAGTAAATGTGGGTCCCAATGCCTATTTATGAAATTTCATCAAGTATAAAGTTCATCAAAGACCAAAGAGATACTCATTTTCATCCTAATTCATTGAGCTCTCAAACTCCCCAAGTCAAAAATTGAAATTTGAGCAAGAAAATCGAGTTTTTTGGAAGGCGTTGCGCTCCTGTTTGAGGCGTTGCGCTTTTAATAGGGAAGGAATTGCACTCCTACTTGAGGCGTTGCACTTTTTCCTGGGAGGCGTTGCACTCCTACTTCAAGCGTTATGCTTTTTCTAGCTTACACACACAACTTCAAATATTCTTTGCAAGTGGTCCAGTCATCAAGAAAGGGTTTTCTTAGTCAAATGCAAGTAAGTTGCACCTCTCAAAGCCCTCCTTTCACTTCATAATTTCAAATTTATGGTGTAAAACCTCCTCACTCACCATTTCAACTTTTGAGCAAAGAAATCCTAGATTTCACCATTGCAATCCAAACTTGTTTTTCCTAGACCTTATTTTCCCTTCCCACACTCCAGAATCACTCCCCCTACCTCTACATCACCTTATCTATCATTCCCTTGTCCAATTTCATAAAACCCTACCCCTAGGTTTCATTTTCCTAGGCAACCTCACTATATCCTTGTAATCAAATTTCCTACCCTATCTCCCTAAGTTTTTCTATCCCCCACCACTTCCCTGAGCTCCCTAACTCCCTTCCCCACTTTCAAAAATTTTCCTACACTTATCCCAACTCCCTAACCCTACTTCCTACTCCCTTTCCCTTCCCTTTCCCCTAGGGTTTCAAAACAAAACATACACTATGGAGGAGGAAAGAGAGGAAAGGTGTAGTATTCCCAAATAGGAAATGCAACAATACAAGACAAATATGTAGAAAAATAACTCAGATCATATAAGATACAACAAGAGGCCAATAAGGATACATTTAAAATTTATTTATAGCAACAAAATAGATGTACAATGAGGCCCATAGGATGCATAACTGGAAATACAAGTCACTAATAGAAGAAAATCCTCAAAAAGAGGTGATGCAACCATGTATATAGACTGAAAAAGGCTTGACATCGTTATTTTATGAGGTTGCAATAGTTGTTGATTACAGATTAGATCTAGATCCAACAAGTGCATGAAAATTCAGATTTGCAACATATCCCTACACTATATAGGCTCCTCTTCAAAGTTCCCTTGGGGTTTTCGACACTACATCATGTACAAGGAGTAGCTATGAGATCTAAATCTACAGATCTGTCGAAATATTTAGAGATTCAGAAATATTCATATCTGATCTGATATGTACAATAAGGGGATCCTCTCCAATGGATCTCCAAATTGAAGGGCAGATCCCCAACACTTGAAAACCAATCCTCCAAATGATGTGCCAAAAAGACCCTGCAATAGCACCAACAAAATAACACAGATCTGGAAGTAAAACTACGCTGTAGGGTTTATAACATAGTTGGCCACATGCCAAGATCTAAAAATGATGCTCCAATGATCCAATAAGCTCTTGCCAATGGAATAGAAGTCTCCTCCACTGAAAAGGAGCACTGAAATGGCCTAGATCTGAGTATATCTAGCCTCCACTTGTTGCAAGTTGCAAAGAAAACCAAACCCTCAATAGGATTTGTGTTTTAGTTGAAAGAAGAAGCTTGGCCTTCAGCTAGATAGTGGACAATACAATGAAAAATCTTCCAAGAGGCCTCTCAAGGAAAGAGGTGGGATTCCCGATCAGGTACACCCAATGCTAAACAACATTATTCTCAGCTAAACAAAAAGAGAATGATATATGTCTAAACAGAAAATATATTTAGAAAATAACATAATCATCAACAACATTTTAATGCTTCCATTCCCTTCCTTATATAAGTTAAGAGCTTGTAAACCCTAAACCACCTTCATTGAAATCACTTCTTTCACACAAGCCATCTCCATCTAAAACTACGTTGTGCCTCATTGATGGCCACTCCTCCAAGACAACGTTGTAGATTTGGTCAAGGTTGACCCAATCAAAATATCTAGCCCCTTTCACACCTAAGGGTGCTTGCTTACATAGCCAAGGTTAAGCCTTGTTCACATTTGGCATTGATTTATTATTTATTAGGAGTTTTATGGACCTCATTTACACTTTTATTCTTTAAGAAAATATAGAAAACAAAAACAAATATTCAAATTAGCGTACGACTAATTAGGAATATTACAGTCCTCCCCTCCCAAATGTTGCTTGTCCTCAAGAAACTGATAAGGTGAGTACTGAAGCTCTTCTCCTCCTCCATTGGTAACACCAACATGAGATAAGCTTCCTCCATAAGGTAAGTGTCCACCAATCCATCCCTCCATAAACTGCTCCTCCACAGTTCTCATGAGATGAAAATAGTCCATCCCATAAGGAGACAATAGTTCACATGAAAAAAACATGGTTTGCCAAATATCCTCCCTAAAACATGTAGCATAAGGTACATGGATAATATCCATCCCATAGGGCACATACATACCGTCCCTCCTTCCTCCATACATCCCCATAAAAAGTACAAGTATATCATCAATGTAGGTGATCAAAATGACATATATACAAACAAAAATTTGTGCATATGGAGGTGGGTCATAGTCCCACATGTGGAACCAGTGCAGTGCATCTCCTGCCTGCATCAGATATAGATGTGGTAAGTGGATTCCCCACCACTTACTTGCTTCCCATGTTATCTCAATATGGCTGAAAGTGTGAGATATATTTGGTGCCTTAGGAAAGCACCCATCATGATGTAAAATCTGCCTTTGTTCTCCAAGGGAGTGGCCATATTAAGAAATATTTTAGGCCCCAAGTTGGCCATGAAGTTTATAAGGCACAAAAATCCTCCTTGGAGTCATGGCCTACATATACATGGTAAAATAATACATACAAATAGAAAATAAAACATGATTTACATGAGTATTCTCTTCACCAACAATCCTCCTCATACAAATGGAGTGGTGCATAGATCTATCTCCTCTCTCAAAAGAAGAAAGAGAGGGCTGAATTAAATCTTTCATAGAGTTATGTTTCTACTCCATATCCACATGGTACATGCATCTTTGACAATGATGATATAGTTCTCCTTCAAAGCCCTCCCAATGGTAGCTCCTCATGATGATATTGTTGAGCTTCATTGAATATGTGTGGCTGAAACATAACTCTTCATAGGCCCTTTATAAAAACTTCTCCTTGAGCTTGGAAGCTCTAGACAAAAAGATCCTACCATGATCATAGATGATTCCATCTTGGAATAAATAGCCCTCATCATGTATCTGGTCATCAAGTATCATGCATGTGTGAAGATCCTTGGAATAATCCACCAACAGTTGGGATTTCCAATATGGATCTAGACTCCCCAATAATGACAGTGTTGATGATCTATCAACTGAAATGTCTATCATGTGGTTGTTCTCATCCTTGACATCTCCCATGCCAAAGTTATATATTGGAAGGCCATTCCTTCCATTCTTCTCCTCCTTGACATCCCCCATGCCAAAGGTATATGATGGAAGGTTGATATTCCCTCTTTCCTGCCCTTCTTGCATATGCACATGCTCAAATAAAGATGGAAGTTTTTGGGAGTTAGTCTTCCATGGAAGACTATCATCTATCCAAAACATCCTTGGTATTTCCAAATTATGCATGTGAGGTCACCATCTTCTATCATGTATGGAAGATTTCTCTCCAAGTGAGATAATCTTCTGAGTCTTCATAGCCAAGGACTGCCCTCCTTGCCCCATGATGGTGTCTTTTCCCCTTCTTGCAACATATTCTCTTAGCATAGTATGAGATGAGAGAGTGGACAATGGTGATATGGGGAAAATATTTCCCTCCTCCTTGAGCTCCCCCAACACTCTCAGCTCTGTATTATGGTATTCTATTGCTCCCTTCCTTCTTGGATCTATGAATGGAGCATCAAGGTGTGAGACATCTTTCATCAAATCTGAATCAGGTGGTCTCCTAGGTGGTTTACCACAAGATAATTATGTCTCATGTGCCATCCTCATGTGCATAATAGATGGTATCATCATATCCCTGCTTCCACTGCGCAAATTCATCTATGTTTTTTGTGTGGAAGTTTCATGATAATGGGGTATCACTCTTAAGGATGCAAGAGTGCTTCTGATTGGAGAAATTGCTCCATCCTCACCTCCATGTGATGGTGGATCATCTCTTGCTATGTCAGCGTTGTGATCCCTTCTTTTTTCTTCTTCTCCTACCTTCTGCAAGATCTCATAGTCTAAGGTGCTTTCTTCAAATGTAATTAAATCATGTACACCCAACATCTCCTTGGTGTCAAGAGTCTTGATTACAAAGGAATAATCTAACATAGTGTGTGTTCCCAAGAATGTATCCAATGTTGGAACACACTTCCTCCATTTTTTTCTCTCATTGCCTATCAACATAGACACATGCTTCTCATGATCTTCATGTGTAAGATCCCTTGGAGCTTCTTGCAAAGATACAAGAGCCCTTCTAATGGAAGCAATTGCTTCACCTCCATTTCCAAATAGAAGTAGATCTCCTCCTGCTGTCATAGTGCTGGAGGATATTTCCAGCTCTTCATTTTCCTTCTCCTCTTCAATGGAGAATGCCTCATCATTAAGAGATCCTTTTTCTTGATCTCCTTTTGAAAAAGGAATCCTCATGTCTTCTTCTTGAGAAGAAAGTTCTTCTTGAAGTGGGGCCTTTGCCCTTGGAAAAGCATGTAGAAGATATTTAAGCCTCTCAACTATGTTCTAAAATGGAGTTGGCTTCATGGATCCTTCCAACTCATGCAAAGGTTATGATTTATTGGGCTTGGTTTGCTCTCCCAAGGAAGTTTCAGATTGTTTTAAATCAAATCTTTTCACTAACCTCCTAGTGAACTTTGAATAAGTAGATATATTTTCATTTTTCAATGAAAAAGATTCAAATAACCACCAGACATAAGAATTACCTTGGATATGCAACGATGCTACCCTTATGTCTTCTTCTTTTGAAACTTGATGTAGCTGGAAATATGTGTCTAGCTTCCTTACCCAAGACTTGGCTGTGCTCTTGTGTGATCCATCAAAAGTAGGTAGAAAGAATCTACCCAAAGTGTGTGGCATGCACCCTCTTCTTCTATTGTTGTTGCTGGATCTTCTCTCTTCTTTAAGCTGAAAAAACCCTTGGAAGCTTAAATGCTCCTTGAATCTTCTAGACTGAGATTCATATTCTTGGAGATAGTCACCAAGAGTCTCCTCCTTTGGTGTTTCTGCTTCTGCTTCTTCTCTTGCCAAGAATGTAGGCATGCTACAATGTTGTAGATCTGATTGTATGGATGAATTCTCACACACATAGCATGAAGAATTGGGGCTTTCTTCATGTGCACATTTTCTTGAGGGATCTTCAAATCTTTCCCTCCTCATTCCCCTGATTTCTGTTTTAATCTCATGCATAGTTTGGAAAAGTGTTTTTGAGAACTCATCCCCTTTCATTATTCCAGATAAAGGGGTTTTACCCTTGTTTTCTTTGTCATCAGTGTAATCACACTTATTTTGTCTTTTCTTTTCTTCAAAAGACATAGTGGCTTCTTAGGAAGCACAGGTTGTGCCAAGATGATGCTTTGATACCACTGTAGTATTCTCAAATAGGGAGTGCAACAATACAAAATAGATATGCATAAAAATAACACAGATCATCTAAGATACAACAGGAGGCCAGTAAGAAGACCTTTCAAATGTATTTATAGCAGAAAAATAGATGTAAAATGAGGCCCATAAGATGCATAACTGAAAATACAAGTCACTAATAGAAGAAAATCCTGAAAAATAGGTGCTGCAACCATGTATATAGACTGAAAAAGGCTTGACAATGTGATTTTATGAGGCTACAATAGCTGTTGATTACACTTCAGATCTAGAACTAAAAAGTGCATGAAAATTCAGTTCGAAAACAGATCCCTACACTATATAGGCTCTTCTTCAAAGTCCCCTTGGGGTTTTCAGACTACATCATGTACAAGGAGTAAATATGAGATCTACATCTGCAGATATGTAGAAATATTCATAGATTCAGAAATATTCAGATCTGATCTGATATGTACAATAAATGGATCATCTCCAATGGATATCCAAAGTGAAGGGAAGATTCCCAACACTTGAAAACCAATCCTCCAAATGATGTGCCAAAAAGAACCTGCAACAACACCTACAGAATAACGCAGATTTGGAAGTAAAACTACGTTGTAGGGTTTAGAACATAGTTGGGCACATGCCAAGATTTGAAAATGATGCTCCAATGATCCAATACTCTCTTGCCAATGGAATAGAAGTCTCATCTACTGAAAAGGAACACTGAAATAGCCTAAATCTGAGTAGATCTAGCCTCTACTTGCTACAGCTTGCAAAGACAACCAAACCCTCAACAGTGTTTGCATTGTAGTTGAAAGAAGAAGCTTGACCTTCCACCAGATATTGGACAATACAATGCAAACTATTCCAAGAGGCCTCTCAAGGAAAGAAGTGGGATTCCTGATTAGGAACACCCAATGCTAAACAACATTATTCTCAGCTAAACAGCAAGAGAATGATATATGTCTTAACAGATAATATATTCAGAAAATAACATAATCATCAACAACCTTTTCATGTTGCCATCCCCTTCCTTATATAATTTAAGAGCTTGTAAAGCCTAAACCACCTTCATTGAAATCACTTCCTTCACACAAACCATATCCATCTAAAACTGTGTTGTGCCTCATTGATGGCCAATCCTCCAAGAAAACACTATAGATTTGGTCAAGGTTGACCCAATCAAATTATCCAGCTCCTTTCACACCTAAGGGTGCCTGATTACATAGCCAAGATTTAGCCATTTTCACATTTGGCATTGATTTATTCTTTATTAGGAGTTTTATGGACCTCCTTTAAACTTTTATTCTTTAAACAGAGAAAAAAAACAAAAATGAATATTCCAATTAGCTTAGGACTAATTAGGAATATTACAAAAGGGGACACCACAAAGGAGGGAGGAGTTTGAGGCTTGAGCCATCCAACACTAGAGAATTGTTGGCCTCACCCATGACAGTCAATTGTTTCAAACATGTGGGTTGTTTTGACTTCTATGAGATGGTACAAAGAGTACAGCATCACCCTGATTTGACCAGAGTTTTCATATCTAACCTCCAAGACAACCAAGTGACCATTGCATATATGACCTTCACCATCTCCACAGATATTATTGTTGTAGCCACAGGGATATCCAATGTGGGTGAAAAATGGTTTAAGGCCATAGATGTAGATGCCCAAAATTATGAACTATGAGGAAGAAAGAGATTTTGAGTTGATGGAATTGGATGACCAAGATGATAATGAGGCCTCAAAGATGATCATCAAAGAAAAGGATGCCATAATCAAAGAACTATAGGACAACATGGCAAGAGCCCAATTTGTCATATCATTCCTTGAACAAGAGAAAAAATAGTTGAAAGACAAGTAGGTACTCATGGAGTTAGAGCTCCTAAAGGAAAAACTACAAGACATCAAGGGTAAGTTAATAATGGCACCTAATGACTGTAACCATGGTGATACTCAAATCATCAAGTCAATACCAAAAACAAGAGGTATTAAGAGAGCTTTAGAGCAGGAGAAACATGGGGCAGAGAAACTCATTTTTGAGGAAACAATTGCAAAGGAAATTGAAGATGACAGGGAGGTGTGGCTTGACAGAGTTAATCTTCACCTTGAGAAGCTCCTCCATAAGGCAAACAAAGACAATGAGATGCTCAGACACATGGCCAACAAGTACATCACTAGAAACAAGATATGCAACATTAAGCTCAAGCAGTTGAAGCAAAAATACAAGAAAAACCTAAGCAAGCAAAAGTAGGAGGATAAAATTGAGATTATTTCTCATGTCTCACTAATTTCTTGAGACGCTTCATCAGCATTTCATCTACCAATTTTGAAGGTTTTTGGGTAAGTTTTTGTAGTTTTGGGAATTTTTCCAAATTTTGACAGGCGTTCACCACCATTGGATTCATAAGGCCCTCTGCATCAAATTTTGACATTATGACAGGGAGAAATGGCCAAAAACATCCAAAAAATCACCTTTCTGCATCATTTTTCATGTTGGCGCTGCGCTTTTGACTAGTCTTGGGAGATTTAAGTTTTGAGGGCCTTAAATTCATAATTTTCAGAACTTAAGGGAATGTTTGGAAAATAGACAGGAGAAGATTTCCAATGAGCTATCTTGGGCTCAATTTGGACTTCCGCAATTCATCCAAAAGTGAGCTAGAATATGGCACTACGCTTTTGTCAAGGGCACTATGATTTTGCCAATGGCGTTGCGCTTTTGCCAGTTCATTGATATTTTCCATATTTTGAATTTTTGTTAGTTGGACAATGGATTTGATGGATTTTAATGATGTAATTGATTCATGTAAATGTAATTATGTAATTTTTACTTACTAGGGGTAGATAAATTGGGTAAAAATGTATTTTTGGGACAAATGAATCAGTTTCACCAAAGTTAGGGATAATTTTGTTGACCTCCCTAGTCTTTGGGTTTCTAGTTGAGAATTTTGGGTACCAGCTCCACAAGTTAGGGATTCGACCCCTGAGAGTGGTAGAAGTAGTTTTTAGACTATATATTTCATTCCTTTTTACATTGCAATGGTTGGATGTTGTTGGGTTAATCACTGAACACTTTTTGTAATCAGACTTTTGGCAAGAAATAACAAATTGAGTTGCAGCTGTTTTGATGGAATTCTTGTGGTAATGTGATTTGACATTGTTTCTTCTTATGTTTTGAAAATATGTGAATGTATTGTGATTTCATATTTCATTCCATCTCTGTATTTAATTTATTCCTAAGTCAGAAAGACAAAATTCATTAAGCTTATGCTCTGTTTTGGAGGAATAGTTACAGTTTGTTTCATTTTATTCTAGTGGAAAAGAATTCATATTTATTATGCTATTTTCTCAAAACCTAGCAGTCTATACCACTCCATAAAGATATCATTTTGTGTTGAACTGCTTACTTACCTTGCTCCATCAGATCCTTGCAATTTTGATCCTTGTTTTCCCTGACTTAGTTCCTTCCTTGACCTATTCACCATCCAAAACCTCAAAATTCAATAAATTAAACCCCTGTGCTACTATACCTAGCCTAATATATCATTGATCCAGTCATATTGGATGGGATCCATTGGAGAGAGCCCTCTCCTTCCTAGTAGGGCTAGTTATTTGGAAAAATATTGATTTGTGGTTACCTTTGCTGGTCTCTTCTTAGCCTCGGAGATCCGGGGGAGTGATAAGATCTTGGAAACCATAATGGGGAACAAAGTGACAGATATTCCTTGGTTTTACCATTAGTTATTTTAATTCTTGGTCTCTAGTTGATAGTTCCAAGATTGCGTTGTGGTTGATCTGAAAACGTTGCAAAGAACCAAGTTGTTGAAAAGTGAAAATTCTGGCTTTGAGGAGATACACTTGATCAAATCCTGATCCTCTCCCAACTGATCCAGTCTAAGATCCAGAGAGGCTTGTTCGGAAGCATAGATATCAAGGTACAAATATTCAGTCGATTCCTATTCCATTGGTAAGATATTCTTCACTTCCTGAAAAAGTTTTATATCTCAAAGACATACCTTTTGATTTAAAATTTTGGTTGCCTTTATTTCGATCGAATTCTGAAACCTCACTATCTGATATAGTATTTAACCCATTAAGGCTTTCTGAGGTAAAATAATTATATGAGATAGATCTTAGTTCTTTAAAACTTGAGGAAAATTCACCCTTTGAAGAAAAATAAGTTTAAAGCAAACTTTGACACTAAAGTATGGAGTAAATTCTATAGGCTTGAAAGTTTAGAAAACCAACTTCAACACTAGTTAGAAAAAACCATAATCCAATATCAGCAAGAGTCAATACCTATCCCGACACAATCAAAGTCAGTTGTTGCTTCTTCGTCTACACCATCTACTTCATACCCATTCAACATACTCCTTCTATTGTCACTCCTTTATTTCACCCAGCATGAATTATGGCCAGATTTGCACCCCTCATCTTACCAGGTCAACTCCATGCCTTACCAGAAGGTTATGGCCAAAGAATCCCACTTTTTGATGAAAATTATCCAATCACTGCAAAACAAAACATAGTTAAAGTCATCGACTTTATTGATCTGGAAGAAGTAGATGAAGACGATGCTAATTTGAGAATCATAGTTCAGATATTTTCCAGAGAGGATAAAATCTGGTTTAAATCAGTAAATGCAAAATCTATAGCCACTTCAAACTAGCTAATAGATGTTTTCATAGCTAGATGGGAGGTGAATAATAATCCATTACAAATCCTTTCTGAATGAAATAATATGAAAATGGAACCAAATGAATCGGTACAAGACTTCACTGCCCAATTCAACATAGTATACAATTCCTTTCCAATTGAGATCAAACCTCTTGCAGGGTTGGCCCTCTTGCATTACCCATATGGATTTGATCTAGACATGGCCTATCAGTTACGAGAAAGGAATCCTACTACATTAGAATACATGCAAAAGAATCTGATTAATGTAGAAGCTAATTTGTCCATTAATAAGTCAAAAATGAAGGGTGAGGGGAGAGTAACTATCAAAGAAGAAGCATCCTCATCTTCCAATGTAAAACTAGAAATTGGGACACCTTGATGATAATAGAAAGCATGGTTGATAGGATTTCCATTACTGAAAGACAACGGGAACCATAAGTTAGATACCCTAACTTCAGAGGAAAGCAACAAAAGCCTCAATTCAGGATCAAGTAAGGAGAATAGAGGGCACCGGGGAAACCAACACAACCACAAAATATTTGGACACCATTGCAGCAAAATTATGCTCAAGGAGGTGAGGAAGAAGATGAAGATCATATTGTTGAAGAAGATAAATTTTTTACAGTTGATGGCCAACCCATATTTTTGACAGAAAATGAAGAATAGGTTGAGAAGATGGACGTGACCAAGGATGAAGACTATATCTATCCCCGGATCATCAGTTGGAGGTTGAATCTGATGATTACCAGCAAGGTTACTTGAATTCCCTCAGCTCACAGTAGAGGAAATACACATTGAGGCATAGAGATGTCCTAATAAATCCTATTCGAAAACTTACATCTCAACAAAAGGATACTCAACGAAACATAATTCTCAAGGTAATCAGAATAAAGGAAAAGAACCTGCAGCTGTAAGTCAGAACAAGGTTAATCATCCATCTAAAAGCTCACAGGGTAAAGAAAAGGGCAGTCAAAATAAAGAAGCTACATCAAAGGATCAAGCCGCCAAAAGAGACATTATTAAAGAGGTAGAAAAATTCATTCCTTTCAACTTAGAAACTGAAATTTCCAAATTGAAAGTGTCAATACCTTTAACTGAACTTGTCAAGAACAATCAATTTAAGTCTCGTGTAGCCAAAATGTTAAAAGTAGATCCTTCATCTGATATACTTAATTTCAAATATGACCAACCTAAACTTATATTTGGTCCAACAATAGACGGTTAGTTAGAGGATAGCGAAGTTCCCCATTCTATTTGAGTTTGAGAATCCACCAAAATATCCTTCACAATTCTATGCTCGACTCCGGAGCTTCCCATAATTTGATTCCGAGAGACATTATGGAGAAATTGGGCCTGGATATCACTCGTCCTTACCATGATTTGTATTCCTTTGATTCGGGTAGAGTCCGTTGTCTGGGTCTTATTAAGGATTGAGTAGTTTCCCTTGAACAAATTCCAGTAAAGAATGTCTTGATGGATGTGGTGGTGGTTGATATACCACCACGGTATGTTGCTGTATAGATATTGGGGAGCGAAGTTGAGAGGCACTTTGCAACTAGAATTCTCTTATGCCACCATCCCAGTTTTTGGGGAATTGAGAAAGTTAAACTGAGAAACAAATATGTACATGATAACTAGCAAAGAGAAGTGTTGGGCCAGAATTGTGAATTACGGATAAATCACGCTTCCCTAGATAGGAGCTAGCATAGAACAACAAGTGAAAGACTATACGAATATTTTTCCTAACTCAGAATAGATACACAGAGAGGATTGGAGGCTTACTTGTTCAGTCGCTTCCAAATGGCCCCTTCTGTCGCTTCTGCTGCAGCTTCAAATTCAAGCGGTTTTTGGGCTGAATGCTTCCTGCAAGAAAGAACACTGAAAAATCATAAGATGAAATAATATAGATATCTATTCAAGCTACTTAGCTAACTCAGTAAAGAATAAACCATATACATCAACCAAGATCTTGCAATATGGAAAATCAAATCCAATACAGATGCATATAGGGAAAAATAAGTAGTACTCTTTATTGATGATAGAAGGAGAGGTTACAACCTAGTGACTGATTTGAAGTGACCTTCCAACAACATTCCCAAGCCTCATCATAGTATAAATCTCTCCAACAGCAGCTACGCAAATCTAGCTCTCAATTGAAAATTCTTTAGCATTTATCTACTCAAATTATTCCTCTTTAAGCACTCAGATCTGTGCTCAATTTATAGATGAATTTTAGGTTGTTTTGCAATCAATGACTTTCCAATAATAGGAAATACATGTTTCTAGTCATGTAGATGTCAAATTGACACTTGGATCCGAAGCTTGACACATGTGAACTCTTCTAGAAGGCACTGGCCAAGTGGAGATTCTGAAATAATGAGAAATTCACTCCCAATGTGACCAACGCACCTGTGAATGTCGGGAAGTGCTTTGCAGAGCAGCCTTGCATGGGGCTACCTTCATATGCAATGCACTTAGGCCTCTTAGAGCCTGTGTTGGTGAGCTCTCATATGTTATATAATAAGCTTAAAACCTTGGAAACCTTTGCTTGATGAAAGTCTTGCTTGATTTTTCTTGTTTCTTGTCTTAGGGCATGTAGCAACTGAAATGATAGGGAATGATAGACCCTTGATCATTGGTCCTGGAGATGATGTCCAGTTAACCAGGTCATTGGGAATGGTGCCCAAATTGACCTATAACAATTTCCCCCTAAAGAATGAGATCCAAATAATAAGAACATTTGATTGAGATGCTTTACACTGTGATGAGCCTGGAAATGAAGCAGAGTGGTCACCTGCATCAATCTTACAATACATTATATCATGATATATCCTCTTTGATCATAATTTCTAAGGGTAGGCATTCCCATGTTCAACACATAAACAATCTAATAACATTTACATAATTCAGAAAGTCGTCTTCATTGGAATGTTGCCCAGATGCAGAAATGCCTACAGATATAGGCCCATGTTTGGATGACAATCTATATAAAATGTCACCATACAAATGATGTGTACAACAATCTTGAAATCGTAACCTGGATGGCTGAAACTAGATCTGGGATCTTCTTATCTCATTCACTTGATCATTCAGGTACAAGTCTAGCCATGCGAATATATGATTTGTAGTCAAACATGGAAAGACATCATTTGATTACCAGCCAATGATGTGAGATGTTAAAAAACGTGAGAGAACCACCATTAATGTCAATGGTCCTCAAGGTATTGCAATGCATTTCGTAAGGCGTGAATAAATGATTTGATGTTGAACGCCAAACAAAATCTTTCGGTCAAAGGTCCGGAAGCGAGGATCTTGTCGATGTTGTAACAAGCCTCATGGTACCGGAATCTGGTGTTTCTAAGTGAACTTCCTGGATATTGATTTGTTGTCGACAGGAAGTCACCTTATTGAAAAACTTGAGTTACTTGACTTCGGAGACAAGGGTATGACTTGATATAGAAATTTTCAGGGATGAAGGTCATGAAAATGAAGGTTTATGAGTATTGCAGAAGGATGAGTTTTTAATCACTGGATGACTTCTCTTGAAGATATCGGCGACACTATGATGAGTTGGGAGCATTGAACCAAAACTGAAGTGAAGGTATGATGAACCATAGGTGTGAATGAACCGTCAAGATGGTTACCCAACCCAAACCGTCACGGACATGGAGTGAAAGAAGTGTCATGTTCAAGAGCGACTTGCTACCAAAAAGAAACTTTGCTCATTTTTCCCAAATTTTCCCCGGTCATTTGTCGACCAGTACCTCTTTATTTTTTAATAAGCTTGAGGAGGATAACATTTTCTTGATCTATAATTCAACCCTTCGGGCGAATAAAGTATCACTATTTAATAATTTAACGAGTCTAGCGATGAATGAAACTTGATTCTTGTCATCATCGACAAGCCCATCGCTATTTTATTTTTTAACGAGCTTAATGACAGTGATAGCTCGGTCCTTTTTCATATTTAGAGAGTATGAAAAACAGGACGAAAGAGAACTCCAAAAGTACTTTTTCGTAAATTTGTCACTCAGACCCGAAAAAGTGTAAAATAATATCTGAGAGAACCTCTTTAGTCATGTTTAACCAAGGTATTATTTTTTCGTAAATAATCCATCTCAATTCGAAAAAGGATTAAACTTATACTGAGTAGATATCAATTCATTTACTTTTACGAGCTCGAAAAGGCAAGTGCTCAACAATATTTTCACATTATCAGAGTTTGAAAATAGCTGAAAGAAGACTCCAATGGTTCCTTTTTCATTGTTATCGAAGCTCGAAAAAGAGATATAAGTGCGCTTCAAATCATTTTTCGTTTTTAACAAAGCTCCAAAAATAAGGAGAAAAAGTATGCTTTGTGGTCAAGTCATTCTTTGAATAAATCTGCACGACTAGTCTGTTCATCAGTTGTATTTCTTGTTTAGAACAACATCAAATGGATTAAAAATACCTATTTCATGATAAAAACATAATAAAACTATAGTCATAGCAATGAATTTAACTTGAAAACAATTAAATGACTATAAAAAAGTAGTTTTTACCATTCCATAGTTACCATTTGCATTTTGGAGCTTTGAACTTGATTTTGCCCCCGAACTTCAGTCATTGATTGCGGTCGTTTATGTGGATGGATTTCGTTGCCATTTGATCTAGGTTAGTACCATGAACCTCCTCTTCCCTTTGGTATTCATTTCATTTCCATTATTTGCAGATTTTTATGGTTTTAAGGCCCCTAGGGTAAATTCTGCCCAAAATGAGGGAAACACACCTCTAAATGTTGAAACTTGCATTGCATAGCAGGTACAGTGAAGGGTACTTGCATGTGAAACATACTGTCTTAGCCCAGGGAATGCGTTGAGCGCAGTTCAAGTTTTTGGTTTTCATGTTGTGCCCAAAATTTGCCTAGTTTTTTGCAATGAATGGAATCTAATGGATCTTATGGTTGTATTTCAGGTTTCCATCGAATTATAATGACGATTACATGGAGGGAAAGATAACATGAAGAACAAGATATGATTGCCTTGAATGATCCAGGTACTGTAAGAGCCCTAAGAGATTGTGGACTACTTAAGTACGTCAAATTGTTAGGAATGAGGCAACAAATAGAACTCTTGGAGTTCTTAGTTCAAGCATGGGATCCGACGATAGAGGCATTTCACATTAAGAACAAATTGGTTCCCATAATATTTGAGGATGTGTATTTTCCCACAGGTTTTTCAAGGAGAGGTTTGCCCATTTCTCTCACAGGTTCTATCGTTGGAGGAGAGACAGTGAGAGATTGTGTTATGCAATATTGCTATCTAGGGGTAGAACCTAGCAAAGATGGAAAAATAAACATCCGGGATGTCAGGGATTTGCCTTTGAGAACCATCCATTTCACGATTGCTAAACTTGTTGGCACCGTTACACTACATGTAGAGAATAGATCGTATATGCAATATGTGCTAGAGTGCTTAGAGCCAACAGTCTTCAACTGGTCTGAAGCTGTTCTATCTTAGATAAAGGAACAACTGAACAAAGCAAAGGGAGGAAGGAAGAAAAATTTCAGTTATGGTTCAATCCTTATTTCCTTCGGTTTGGAACGAATTCCACTAATGCAACCACATCATGTAACATTGGATATATCTAGTCCTAGAGATCCTTGAATGCAGAGATGGGTAGAACTGATGGATCAGCATGCAAGCCAATCAACTATTGTGTTCTCTACTACATTCTTTGCCTGGTTCCGGTGACAGATCATCACCATCAATGAGTACACATATGCAGGCGTTGACTTCCGAGGAGATCCAGATTTAGTATTACCAGAAGGAGCTCAGTGGGGTGCAATAGGTAGGAATGATTTGACCATGTTTTTTGATTTTTCTAAGGTTTATACAATTTTTTTGTGTTTTGATTTCTTTAGAAGACTAAACTAAATGTTTGGTTTAATGCAAATATTGGTTGTGTTCAACCAGTAGAGGAACCAGAGCGCAAAGCAAATGTTCCATCAGAGAGGGCTGTCGGGAGAGCAGTCCTTCAGGACCTTGATATGGCTGAGACTCTTGCTGAGCTTCAACATCACATATAGGGGTTAACCTTCGGGATTCTGGATTTCTGGATTGAAGAGCTTCCCATGCGACTGCAACAACACACTATTGGGGTTCCTAACTGTTGGATGCGGTTGCTTCGTAAGATTGCTAGATCTATAGCATTTTACCATGAGCACCACTACTTTACTTGTGACATTTTGCAGACATTTTGAGGTCAGATGACTAATGTGTCTTGGGCACAAATTTTGTAAAAACCAATAACTATCTATCTATATGATTTTAGAGTTTTTCCTATGTTTAATGCACAATCCTATTCAATGATTTGAATGTTTTCTTTACCTATTTCGAAAATTTCTGTCTAAAACTTGATTAGCTAATGAATCAGTAAAAGTGTTCAAATTTCTGGAAATGTGTTGATATTGAACAAAATCAAAATGTCTTTCCAAAAGTCGAACTCTTAGGAACAATCTAAGAAGTGTTGTATTTCTAACAATATAAACACTAGTAAGTTGTAATACCACAATTTGTGAGTGTAACCTTATAATTATGTGGTTAATAACAAATGAAATGGAATCAGAGAGAAGTTTGATCAACGCACTATACTTAGCGATATTGTTTGTCGATCTACCAATACAAATCCCTCTAAAACTCACTAACTCGCTGTTCGGAACGAAAATGGCCCATGCTACAGAGGATGGATTTTGTGTACTACAACTAGCACCATCAGTATATGCAACAAATGGTTCCGAAGATTCAGACATCTGCGATAAAATGTAAAGAATATTACTAACGTCAAGAAAAATCTAAAGACAAAATAAGATAGTGAATGCAATTCAACAACATATATACAATACAATACAAAAAATTACTACACTCATGATTAAGCATAGTAACATTTCAAATACAACCCATTTCTAGGCTGTCCCAATGGAATTCCATCGTAATCAACTAACTCGTAGGCACCCTAGCAAGAAATATTTTGACAATATAGGGGCCATGCCACAATGGCTCGAATTTCCCTGTACCTATTACATCAGCTTCTTGATCATAAAGAAGGACCAAGTTGCCCTCTGAGTAGATGTGAGGCTGGAATTTTTTGTCATATTGCGCCTTTATACATCTCTTATGTGCTTTGTTGGCCAATTGGGCTTCACGACGCATTTCATCTAGATGGATGAGGTTAAGGAGACACACTTCTTCTTCTGAGGTGTCAAGTAACAAGTCTATCGTGAGTTTTAACAATGATATTTCGCATTGGATTGGTAAGATAGATTCCAAACCATACACCAATTGAAAAGTAGTAAATCCAGTTGCGATTCTCACCGAGGTCTGATACGCCCACAAAGCGAAGAACAGGATCAAATGCCAGTTCCTTTTACGAACTCCTATCATTTGTTTAAGAATTTTGTTAATAGCCTCAACTTGTCCATTTGATTGTGGATAATAAGGATTAGAATTATCGTGCGATAATCCTAACTTGGTAGTCAATTCAGACATCATATGGTTGCGAAAATGCTTCCCTTAATCAGTAACTATAGCCTGTGGGACCCCAAACCATGCAATAACATGGTTGAAGAAAAAACAAAGCAGCTGTTTGTCCTGTGTTATTAAATGTAGGCATTTCTTCGGCCCATTTGGTAAAATAGTCGACTGCGAAAATAATATAACCATGCTCCCTAGAAGAAGGAGGGTTACAGGTCATGAATTCAATACCACATTTTGTAAATGGTTTAGCAGAGACAACAGGATGCATTGGCATTGGCAGTTTGCGGATTTTACGATAAAAAATCTGGCATGCATGACAACTTCTGACTACGAGGATGCAATCTCAAAAAATAGGAAGCCAAAAGTAACCAGCGCAGAGTATCTTCTACGCGGTAAAATATCCATATAAGTTTCCACCACAAGCCCCAACATGAAAATAATTTAACACTTTTTCGGCCTCCTCATGAGTGAGGCACCTCCTTAATATGGTATCGACACCACGATGATAAAGTGTATCGCCGACGATCAGATAATATTTGGCTTGGTCTCGAATATGTCGTTGTTGAGAGTGAGAGGTATTAGGTCAAAAAATTTGGGTTTGGAGATAAATGATGAAATCCCCATACCAAGGATCAGATGATCCGATTAGAAACAGAGACTCATCTAGAATAGATGGTTCCGACGTAGTAGCAGTACTATCAGAGGGAAGGTCACAGAGAAGCTCATCCAAAACTAAAGAGTTTTTTGACTTGGATTTCATGAATTCCAAATCAAATTCCTACAAAATGACAATCCATTTTGAATATTTTCCCCCTAGCAATTGACGTGATAAGATATAGGTCATGGGGTTGCAATCCAAAACTATTGTTGTTTTTCGGAGCAGGATATAATGGCGAAATATTTGGATAGCTTGAACAACTGGCAAGACAAGATTTTCCACGTACGAGTACTTAAATTCCGTATCATTGAGATTACGACTCAAACAATAGGTCAGATGTTCAATTCCATCTTCTACTTGGACCAAAAACATAGCGATGGTCGTTTTAGCCGCGACGATATATAGGAAATAGTCATTTTGATAATTAGGAGGATACATTAATGACGCTCAGACAAGATGGTCCTTGACAGCATCAAAATAAGCTTGCACAACTTGGTCCCAATGGAAGGGAACCTCCTTTTTCAATAATCAAGTAAATCCTTTATCCATTTCAGCGTAGTTTGGAATGAACCTTCTCAGGAAGTTAGCCTTTCCTTGAAGTTTCTGTATTTGAAGTAAGTTTGATGGTGCAGGCAAATCAAGAATGGCCTGTACCTATAGTGGATCTATTCAAATTCCTTCTTTTGAGACTACGAATCTAAGCAATCGACCAGAACCAACACAAAACACACATTTATGTGGATTTAGGCATATCTTGTAGTGTCGATAGCCTAAGAAAATGGCTCTCAAATGCATCGGGTGATCAGTCCGATTTCGTGAATGCGCTAGTAAATTAGCTAGATATGGTTGAATAATGTGATTGATGTCATTGAAAGCATAATCCATTGCTCTCTGAAAATTTTCCCCAACGTTCTTTAAACCAAATGGAGGTTTCCTATATGCGAATGTGCCCCAGGGACAAATGAATGTTATCTTATGTTGGTCATCTGGGGGGATATTGATTTGATTATAGCCAGAAAATCCATCCACGAATGAGAATATTTCGCATCCAGCATAATCTTCAATAATTTGGTTGATAAAGGAAGTAGGATAGTTGTCTTTTGGACAAGCATGATTAACATCCCGATAATTGACGCACACTCTAATGGTTCCTTGTTTTTTCATAATGGGAACGATATTGGAAACCCACTCAGTTAGCGGAACAAGGTAAATGAAACCAGCACGCAAATTTTTTTCAACTTCTACTTTGATGGCATCAGCTTTCTTTGGATGAACAAGACAAAGTCGTTGGTGCACCAGTTTGACATCAGGATACATATTAATAGTGTGTTCAACTATACTAGTATCTATGCCTGGTATTTCCTCGTAAGAGCAAGCGAATACGTCATGAAATTCACAAAATAAAGAGCGATATGAATCAAGTTCTGATGGAGAACAAGATACACCAACATGAATAATTTCTACAATGCCAGGTTTGGTCAAAATATCAATAGAAATCGTTTCTTCGATATTTGATAAATTTTTCTTAGAGTCAATTGCATTAATCGGTAAAGAATTGGAAAATAAAGTTTTGATGGATGGGTGATATAGTTCACTAATATTTTTTTCTTCCTAATCAGGAATATGGGAACGATGATTATAATCTTCCCATGGTTCTCCTTCTAACATCATAGCTTCCAAAATATTTTCATCTGTCAAAAACTTTGAGGAAAATGGATCAGATGGAGTACCAAAATCTAAGGAATGATCAACCCAAACACTCAACGACGTTGATTTCAGATTTACCGCCCAAGCCAAATAGGTTGATTGCTATGCCAGCTCAATAGGGCTGGGCGGTAAAACATCATCCAACGTAGAAATATCAGGATCACCTGTACTCTCCCTTAAACCAGATAGAGTGGAAGAGATCATGTAGCAGGTCTCTATGCTTGCAATTTCTGCTGACATCGTGGGCAACGGTAATGCAAAGGTTCCCATAAGAGTGGAACCCTTTAAGAGTCCTACACCAATGTTCTGAATTTCTAGTTGGGGTAAGTGATCAAATGGAACACTTCCAGTTACCTGCAAAGAGGAGGCAAAAAAGGATAATTGATTAATGACTGTGATTGTACCTTTATGTGGAAAGGAAATCATTCTAAAGTATGTAGAAACAATGGCAGTCATTACATATACCCATGGTCTTCCAAGTAAAATATTATTGTTAAGGGGTTATTCAACAACCTAGACATCAATATTCACTATTTTGACCCCTAATTCAACATGCAGGTTATTGATAATACCACAAGATTTATATGTTCTTCCATTAAAAGCCTTCAAAGTCATTGATGATTGTGATAATTGTGGCGAGCCAAGTGACTTCCAACAGTTTAGAGACATAATTCACATAGATGCTCCCTCATCAATAATAGTGTGATGAACAAGGTGATTGAGAACATTTACTTGTATGGAGAATGCCAATTCTATTGGTAATTGCGGCACATAGCCCGTATGGTTAAAGACGACAAGATTAGAATTAGTTGGATAAATTCCACCAATGGACGACAATAAAGCATGTTTCTGGGAGGGAAAATTTTGTAATACCTCAAGAGCAGACATGAATGAAGGGGGTTGAGCCAAATATTCAACTATATTATAATTTTGTGGAGCTCTTGCTCGAGGATTGTATGTTGATTTATGAATTACTCCCTTCGGTGGCTTAATTGTCAATTCAAGAATAACAGTAGGTGGTACTGATTCATTAGATGGATTCGTTGTCGAGGTATTAGGTTGATCAGTGGCCGAACTACCATAGTATTTATTCTGCATCGACACCAAAATACCTTGTGAAGGTTTTGTGGTGGATAAAATTAACACTTGGGAACTAGGAGCTGGATCCGTAGTAACCAAATTAGTGTCCGGATTTGGAAATGGGTCTGTCAACACAAGTGATGCATGGGAATTCTTGATGATTTTTTAGACTTCAGCATGGTGAGGAAAATCCCTAACAAAGTGTTCCTTGTTACAGATTATGCATGGATAACAAGGTTTTCATGGTCCAGACAGTTGATTAGATGATCTTTCCTGCGGGTTAGAAGTTTGCTTTTTCTTTGATTTCCCCTTTTTCTTACCTCCTGGTTGCTTGTCACTTTTTCCTTTGTCAAATGACACGACATTAATTTCGGAAGTAGGAGCAGGATCAGATGCAGTAGCGTGGTGTTTTTTTGCAGTGCCTATCAAGCCGTCTCTAGCATGAGAGTCCTTTATTTGAGGAGGAGCATTGAAATTAGATCGCAGCACATTAGGGATTTTTTCATAGAGTGTCTCGGACTGAGTATAAATGAAGTCTAAATATTGGGCACAAGCGATAGCTTACTCTTCTGTGACGACGCCACCTTTATCTACATCCTCATTTATAGATGGTAACAGGGACTTAATGAACCCGTCAGCAAGGAGTTGATCCGGAACAAATGTCTTAAGCATTCATCGACGGTGATGCCACTTATGAATATGATCAGAAATGTGAGTAGCATTAGTCTGTATGAAGTTGGTCAAGAGTTCCGTTCCAGTTTTGTATCTGATTGGTAACTTGAAATGGGTCAAAAAGACAGTAGCTAAAGCAGTGAAATTATCGAAAGAAGCTCTAGGTAACTCAATTTACCATTTAGTAGCTAGACTTGTAAGTGTATGCTGGAAAATACGTAGTCGAACAGAATCATCATTCAGGGAATTTGATGAACACCATAAATTATAAGTCATGACATGAGTCGAAGGATCTTCTCCAAGGTTTCCATTGAATTTAAGAATATCGGCGGGTAATTTATGAGGTATCAATGGCCACCAAGGAGCATAATTTATAGGATCATTTTTTAACCAGTTTAAATATGGCAATTCTAAAGTTGCAACAAAAGGAAACTGTCGATTAAGGTCAGGTTGAGCATAGCTAGGGTAAGATGGAATTGTTTGGGCAATAGGTCTCTGAGCACTAGCATATGGAATCTGCTGCTGGTAACCTAGATAGGGGTTTTTTTTCATAGAAAACACTTGAGGATTCGGTTGACCAAAACCTGGATATGATACTTGTTGAAATGAAGTTTGAGGCATTTGCGTTTGAGGCTGCCAAGGGGTCTATCCACCAATGTTACAACCCAAATTAGTATAACTTGGATTCAGTTTATATGTATAACTAGGTTGCGTTTGTGACATCCCATAAAATGGTATACCATCTTGTGAATAAATGGTTCCTGAAACAGGTTGTTGTAAATTAACCAAAGGATTTTGAGTCTGTGGACCCAAAATTTGATGATATTGAGTCGAAGAACCTGCCTGATAAGGTTGATGTACAATATTTTGATTCTATAACAGGGGTATAGATGTATTAACAAGTGGTAATGAAGTGGGTGTAATAGGTTGAATAGGTTGATACGAGTGTACAACCGTTTGTGGTTTAATAGGCAGAGAGGGCTGCCATTGAAAAACATTCATGTCAACATTAGTTTGACCAAAAAGTGACCGAGTACTATCAAATTGGGTGACCAAAGGTTGCCCCCTAGCATAAGGAGGATAATAAGATGGAAAATAATTTTCTCCAAATGCTGGGAGTCCAGTTGATATGGTACTTGAAGGAATTGACCCAAAAGGACCGACTTGATATTTCCTTGATGATGTATGTAATGAATCAAGTCGTTCAGTAGTAACGATAGGACTACTAGTTAAAACACCAGATGATGACATTGGAAAAGACCATGATTGTGAAGATGCACCAAATAAAGTGCCATACAATGATTTGTAACTTGCTGGGACGGAAGGGCCACCATGCAAATGACTCTGGTGAGGTTGTGAACATCGACGGAGTAGCGAGGTTAGGAGATAACGTAATTGGAATAGCAGAACCAACTGAAGATGTTGGTTAAAACATGGTTGTTTGACCAAATGTATACCCTCGAAAATAAATGGGAGATTGAATGGAAACAAGATCAACAAAAGCAGATGGAAATGATTAAGGAAAATACTGGTACAGGTAAAGGTCCTCCCCAAAATGGGTTGGAGTTAAAGGTTTATCGTCTTATGGGATTTCTTCACCGTCAGGCCCAAAAATATATTTCAGGCAGTTGACTGTGTAATATAAGAGTTTCAATAGCTACATAACTTTGTGGGATGGCCAAGGTAGGAAAAAATTCTGGTTGTTCGACTTCAGGATTTAGATGTTCTCGCAAAGGATAGGACCTGGATCAATTTGTGATTGAACAACATCAGGTCCAGGAGGTATGGTCTCAACGATTGAATGGATCATGACCATGAGTAGCTGTGAAGACTCCGTTTTGAAAACAGTAAATGAACCAGGATGTGTGGAAACAATTTGAGCTAAATCTGGGTTAAAAGATGATGTTTCGCCAGAGGTACGAATTGTACTTGATTCGACAGATCATGATCGCCTTCGCCTAATAAAAGTAATTTCTAGTGGTAAAGGTGGTTTTAAAGCTAATCTATGCAAACGACGAGGGATAGGATTTTTTTCTTCCACTATTAATGATTTATTTTAACCAAAAAAAAAGAAAAAAAAAAGAGGGTAATGCTAGGCAAAAGGGTTTACCAAGAAACTGTGAACTGCATAATACCTCTTGGCGAACCAAGAAGTATGGGAAGGTAATCTCCCCGAATGTTCTGTTCGGTGTATCACAATTTCAAGGTAGCCGACTCTGTTCACTATGGATGGATAGCACCTAAAATTTGTCCTCCCAAATATACCCAAAGGTACGTGGAGGCCCAAGTCCGTATTAGCGTCGTCTGATGCGAAACCGCATAGTGAGAGCACCCTTTTATACTTATCATACTATAACACTGCCTGATATACCCGAAAGTACATGGACAAGCTACGATATAATTATGTACGTGGAGTGAGGTATCACAGTTGGAATGTATCACAGACAAGTTAACAACAACTGCTATGTTTTACGACACCGGAACACGTCTCTAGCCTAGACCTTCTAAATGTTATCGTTATGGTTCCAATGCGTTGTTAAGTAAATTGAAATTAATTTTATGTTGATCTTTCTTAAAAATTTTCCTTTCAAAGGTTCACCATGATGGTGTGTATGAAATTACTAAAGTGCAAGCTAAGAATGATAAACAAACTTTCACTTTCAGCTTTTTCAATGAAGAATCTAGCTACCTAAGGGAAGAGAGAAAATAATTTGTGAGAAAACAAATCAATGAAAAAAAAAATCAATGAATCACAAACTAAATGTAGATTTCCTAATGTTCCTTTTGCAAAACACACATTATTCTACATGCAAATGCAAGTTTTTCTTTTCAGTTTCCTTAATGTTATGAATGTAGAAAATAAACTAGGTGCACTAAATCTATAATTCAAATGCTTTTTACTTTCGAGAAACGAAGAATACAAACAACAATTTCTCTTTTGAAGGAAAAACGAGGATTTCAACAACAATTTCTCCGATCAAGGAAATGAAGATTTTACGACAATTTCCTATTTCAAAAGCAAATGATTCTTAATGCGACCATAAAAATTACTTTGAAATCAACTTGTCAATGATAAAGAATTTTTTTTTAAACCAACATTGAACAAATTTTCAGTCAAAGGAGAAGAAGTATATAGAGTCACTGGTCAATTGAGGATCAAAATTTTTAAAACACAGAAGCAAACAAAACTGAAGCAAATTGCAAAGGAAAATTCAAAGGAATTTGGGTACTTTCAGGAGTCAACGCAGTCGCCAAGGGGAGACAGTGCTCTGCAACGCAAGCTAGGAAGGGAGACAGTGCTCTGCAAAGCACTGTGTCCTGTCTAAGGGTGCATTAGGCGCAGTATACAAAGAAAAATACTACTGTTTAACTCATTGTATTTGCAAATTAAGCTATGAAAATGTTTAATATTTGTGTGTAACAACTACTAGGTGGATAAACAAAGAAAATCAGAGGCTTAAACACCTAGAACTAAGAGAAATTCTCCCCAGTGGAGTTGCTAATTTGTTGGGATAGAATTGTGAATGAAGGATAAATCACGATTCCCTAGACAGTTGCTAGTCTAGAACAATAGGTGAAAGACTATACGACTATTTTTCCTAACTCATAATAGATGCACAGAGAGGATTGGAGGCTTACTTGTTCAGTTGCTTCCAAATGGCTCCTTCTGGCGCTTCTGCTACAACTTCAAATTCAAGTGGTTTTTGGGTTGAATTCTTCCTGCAAGAAATAATACTGAAACAACAGAAGATG